>JAGKTI010000737.1:27853-41490 GCA_018397915.1 Birgus latro | reverse complement strand
CTCTCTCTCTCTCTCTCTCTCTCTCTCTCTCTCTCTCTCTCTCTCTCTCTCTCTCATCAGTTTAGTTTGGGTCTCCCTCATATTTGTAATTTACTAGTGTCAAATTAGGAATGAGAATAACCTACTCATTAATGCAATGTTTTATTAATATTTTATTTTTCTTGCAGGAGTTGAATGTCATCATTTACCTTGCGCAAGTGTGTGGTCTTAATGTGAAGTTTGGCCAAGACTTGTTCACCAGCATGGAATGTGTTTTTAAGCAACTTCATTAATCCACAACTGTTTTCATAATTGATTGTACAGCATTATTGTAAAGACTTGTTTTCATTTCTGTGATAATTACTTTAGTCATGACAAGGTGTTGCTTTATGGATATTGATTCAGTTACCTTGATTATCATAAATATTACCAGCTTGTCAGTATGATTTAATTTATCTATGCATGGTGTTATTTGATTAGTTGCATGTTTAAATTATAAGAGTTGCATGATACGCTTATTTGCTTATCCACAATTTGCATAAATTTGTTTTTTTACATTCCAGAAATGAAGTGAGAAATAGTCATTCTTCAGTATAATGCTATGCTACTGGCATGGCTTCCATTTTGCTGTGACACTGACCGCTGGGAAAGGCAATGTGATATCGCGTCGATGCTGTTGAAGCTAACGAGAGGCGGGAGGGAAACAGAGAGGGTGGGCGGCTAGATATGAACTAGGGAGGGCCGGGAAGACAGGGAAGGGTGAGGGGAGGGGAAGTGAGCATCAGACAGAGGGGCCAGCTACCGTGGTGCTACACTAACCTAGAGAGACGTGTAGGGATCAGTGGTGGTGGAGGTGTTGGTGGTGTGTGTGCGTGCTCCCTCATGCTCCTCTAGTAGAGTTGTGTGGGTGGGCCTGACACCCTCCCTCTGTTGCAGGTGTGTAGGCATAAAGGCGCCATGGACTTCACAATGAACATGATCGACAATGGTCGGGGCATACCTGCGACCCAGGCAGCTGGAGTGGCTGCCATGGGGGGTCAGGTGACCTACCAGGGTCATGCTGTCAGTGTCGCCCCCACAGTGAGTCAGCAGCAACAACAACAACAGCAGCAGCCACCACCGCCCCCACCACAACAGCAGCAGCGTGGTGGTCTGCATGACAGTGATGGGGCGGGGTTGGCAGGGGAGAGCAAGGTTCAGGAGCTCACCAAGGATGATTCTCAGGGAGCCTTCACACCCCCGCCCAGGGTATCGTCGGTTGCGTCTCACGAGAGTCGCATTGAAAAGGGTACAGACACTACAGACTTTGAACCATTAATTAAGGTTGAGATTAGGGGGGGGCTACCTGGGCTCAACACGGGCGAGAAGGACAAAAACAGCGTAGTGCAGTTGCACTTCAACAGTGTCAACGAGGTGTTGCATTACTTTTCCCAGCGGTCAGTACCACAGCACATTGATGCCTTCAATCTTCTTACCAACCCAGACCTGGTGCGCAATATCAACCCCGACCTGGTGCGCAACCACTTCCTGTACGTGCCCAACCCTCAAGAGGGGGTGCGGGTAGCGTCCAACGGTTATAGCTCTGGCGGGTCCAACTCAGCACAGACACCTCCCGCCCAAGGGGGACCAGCAACGTCACCTGTAGTAGTAAAACCTGGTTCCAGCAGCAGTGGTGGCATCTACCCCAAGAAGGAAAACGTACGACGAGAAGGCCAGGGGTCTATTACCCCTGGCACCATCGTACCTAGACCAGGAATTGACACATCTGGAGCTTCTTTTGTTTGTTGGATCTGTGGTGTAGACATGCAGAAATCTCTGCAGTTTGAGGAGCACATGGTGGACCAGCATAGTGTGGACAAGCCATATAGATGTGATGACTGTGGAGTCACTTTCAAGAGAAAGGCACACCTAGATCGCCACCGTCGTATCCACCTACCCACACGGCCATACCAGTGTGCCGTGTGTGGCAAGGGCTTCACTCGCAATGAGCATGTGCGCCGTCACTCCTTCACCCATTCAGGGGAGAAGCCATATCATTGTCCAACGTGCAACAAGACTTTCTCGAGGCGGGAACACCTGACCAAACACCTGCTGAGTCACACCAAGCCGGGTCCACACAGCCCACCACCCAGCGGTCACCCACACACTCCAGGTGAGTATGAGTACATGACCTCACCTGCGGACTCACCCAACCCTCCTCAGTCACAGCTTGGGGTGAGCTCAGCCACTTCTTCAGCAGCCGTTTCTTGCTTGAGTGGGGCCGCCCAGATATCTTCCAGTCTGTTGCATGCAGCTGTACCACAGCTGTTGCCGCCCACCTCCACTCACACTACCATCAAGCATCCGCAGCCACACCACCGCCTGGCTGCTCACCACACTCAAGGTACCATATCCATAACCGCCACACCATCCCACCCTTCTATTATCATCATCACTCTCATTTCACACATTTTCCTGTTATTTTGACTAAGCCTGTGATAGGTTGTTGAGAAGTTAAATCATGTAATTATAATGTATCTTTGCATCTACGAGGGTGTAGTGTAGATTAAAGCTTTCTGTAGCAGTGGTAGTACTGTACTATTCTTCAAATGATCCTGAAGTATCATAGCTCTAGTTAACTCTTTCCAAGACTTCCATGCATTGTAGCCCTTCAACTAACCCTACTAACTCATCAAATGTTACGTCCCCAAACAAGTATGGACTTCTTCTACAGGCATTTCACAAAAGGTATGTCTCCATCAAGATCCTTAGTCTTTGTATCAGTTATAATGTACAGAACAAATGTACCATTCTTTGTCAACAGTTAATAGCATTGACTAAGAGTCTGCATCTGTTTGATTATGTGATGTTAGAGGGTACTAGATGCATATTACACATTATACTAGATTCAGGTGCTGGGTTCATAGCCAAAGTATGGGAAGTTATTTAATTGCATAGAGTTGCCGCCAAAGTAACCTAGAGTTTATAATGCATTACAAGTTATCTCAAGAAAACCCTCTAACATTAGATGGAAAATGTGAGAGAAGGTTGAATATAGAGGTGAAGTCTAGTAGAATGTAGAAGGTAAGCATATTCTGTTTAAAAGATCATGAGTACCTTTAATGTTGATACTGGTTGCCTGATAAAGACACCAGCACCTGATTAATTCCTTACTATCTCCCAAGAGGTCTGTTACTACTTACTAGTTTTACCCTTATCCTTTATTTTTTTTTTTAAATAAAAACACTTAAAGAGATGTAATTGGTGACACATTTTGACCCCATGAATCTGGTAATGTATTTTTGAAAGTTTTATTCTTGCTGCTTTGGGTTGTTGTGGCCCCAAATACATCAAATTTGTGCCTGGTGGACTGCAGGATTAAGTTGCCTTTCTCCTGTAGTTCACAGTCCTTCTTCCATGAGGTAGGGAAGCAGTTGAGGGATATTTGTATAATCAGACATTTGACCCACCCTGCTATATTGGTGCCATCACATGAAAGCATCTGACTGTAGCACTTGGCTGCTTATAGAGCATTGGATTCAACTTGGGCATCCTGTACTGAAGGGGTCAGTAAAGGCTGTATCTTACCCCCGTAGGTTAATAAGTCTTACCTGATGGGAAATAGAATCTGGGGATAGTAAGAAGGAAAAGAAAATTATATTGAAGGCTGTATCTAAAGGTTCACAAAGTATATCTAATGAGGAATAGTCTTCTGGAGATACTAAGAAGGAAATGGTAATTTGTGTTAACAGCTATATCTAATCCCTGTTAAGTCTGATGAGGAATAAAATCATCTGGAGATAGTAAGGAGGAAATTAAAAGTACAGTAAGTTAAATGCTGTATCTCATAGTTCAGTTCATAAAGTGTTAAAAAAAAATGATGGGGCATAAAGTCATCTCAAGATAGTAAGAATGCAATGAAAAGTACATTCTCAGATTGAGGGATTAATAATTTATCAGTGTCAGTTTGTAGTTCTGCACATTTGAATGCTTATAAATAAAATATCAAGAATTTTTCATTTTCATTTCATTAATGATGTTTTTGCAAGAAGCTGGAGTTTTCTCATTAATATTATTGTTGTAAACTTTTGGGTATGCCATATTTTGTAATGTTATTGGATGAATAGCAGTTTATCAAATGATAGTTCATTCACTTTAACTAGGTGGAAATTTTCATCTTTTTGCAGCCTGTTTTGTGTAGCTCAGTGGTAGAAAGACCACTGTGGCTCTACAACCTTTCAGTAGCACTGCTTTGTGATTTGCAACATATTCTAGTGTTACCATATTGCCACAGTTTAGTATTCAAGATAGATGGCACCTAGTTGAAGTGAAGAAAGTACTATACTGTATAGTAATGTACAGTAGAAGTGGCCAGTTTGGAATATTGTAATAGTGAATCAGATTGGTTTATTAAGTTACCACAAACTAACTTCTTCACTCCAATTTTGTATTATATATTTCATCAGTGCTGCCACCTGACAGTTTGATTCTGCTTTCGGTAGACTTTGAACTGGAGGAGTTAGATATAGCCTTCATTAACTCTTCACCACTAGAAATCTGGCCTAAGCTGAATACAGTAATTTGGTGGTAGCCTGGCAAGAACGAAGAATACATCATTGGATTGAAGGGTTTAATGTAGAAGCACATGTAGCCAAGACCACAGATTTTTTTTTGTTGTGCATGAAATTATGAATGAATAAAATCTCTCCCTCCTTTGTCTTCTATACTGTAGTAGTCTTCATGGTTTTATGCTTGATTATTGGTCTGGTGCTTTTTATAAATAGTTTCATATTAGTGACATGAAATTGGTTGTAAATTACTGTGTTTCATATAGTATTTCCCTCATTTTAGTCTGATATATATAATTAGGATCTTGAATGATATGAACCTTACTAATCACAGAGCTTCACAAACTAAGTCTGTAGTCTAGCATATTTACATTAGGATTCAGGCAGTTGGTTATAATATTATTCTAATATATTGCTGTCGGATCTTTGCTTATGCAATCTTGAGCCCCACAGTAGCCATTTTCAGTTGAACTTTAACTGGCAAATTCAAATGGGACTGAAGCTCTTAGGGATGTTTCTTGTGTTACTACCTCCATCCACCCGAGGCTTCTGTGACCTCCAGATTTATCTCCTATACATGACATATATGGAGAGTATTTTAAGCATCTTAGCAAATTTTGAAGCACACAGAGTAGTAAAATATAGCACAGATGACCTTATCCTTTTGTCATCGTATCAGCCCCCATTAACACTAACTTTGCATCTGACAAGACTGACTGGCGTAAGATGTAGAGTCAAGCAAAAAAGTACTGGCCCTCATACTGCACACATCATTCTGAAACATGGACAAATCATTGCAGCCATAGGCCACCCTATGATTATGAGTAGTTTACTGTACAAATATTATTCTTGGTATTTATCAATATAGTACTAGAAATTGCAGTGTCACATATAGGGTTTCTATTTCTTGAAGTACCAGGTTCTGCCTATGGGTGACTTTACACTCCCTCTTCTGTCATTCTTTCTTCCTTCAGCCTATGGGTGGCTACACTGAGTGACAAGCCAAATGGTTTCCTGTACACTAGGAAACCATGTACTATGCTGGTTGGTAATCATATAACCAAATTATGGCACCTGGTGGTTTAGTGGGTAATTAAGGTGCTCCAATGGGATTGAGCCTGTGTAGGTTTGTATCCAAGGGATGGTTGGGGTTTATTGCTCATGTAATGCCACTCAGGGATGAGTGAGGTTGGTCACTCTCATAAATGTCAGGACCAACTTGCCTTGCCCTGGGTTCCTACGCCCCTCTGTGTGGCAACATAGGATTGTATGATGGGTGGATGGACTAGGTTATAATATGTATGCGGAACTTGCTGTCTGTTGAACCGCAGGAGTGCAGTACATGTACTGGTGGAACATATATTAAGCCTTACAGCACAGTATCCATTACATACTGTAGAATGGTGAATAAAAAGAAAGAGTGATCCATTCATCCATCCATCATCCAATCATTGGATGATGGAAGAAGAAGTGACATATTCAGTAATTAACTCAGACAGATTTGATTGTACAGGGCTGTTGACTCTCTGCAAGAAAAACTTTCATCCTTGTCATCTTCCTGGAAGTTTACTACTAGTCATCCTGTCTGACAAAGAGTGTTCAGTCTCTTTTATTTTGCTGGAAGTTGTTCTTATTCAGGCTGTCCAGAGAAGAATGATTGGTCCATTCTTATATCCTTCTGGTAGTTGTTCTTTTTCAGGCTGTCTGAAGAAGAATGATTGGTCCCAACTTATATCCTGCTGGAAGTTGTTCTTATTCAGGTTGTCTGAAGAAGAATTATTGGACCTTGCAACATCTTTTTGGAAGTTTGTTCTTTGTAGCTTGTCTGAAGAGGAGTGGTCAGTCCCTGCTTTCACTGTTACCTAATTTCCTTAATCTCTTGAACTTCCGGTATCTGTACATCTGTCTTTAGCAAGATTTTGAAGCACTTTTGTTTTCAACCATTCAGACTGCCAGTATGAATTCCATTTGGAGTGCTTCACTTTTGGTCTTGTATTCCTTTCATATTCTTGCTCATCCTATATGGATTTTGTTGAAACCTTTGAAATCTTACCTGGCATCTCAAAAGTTGTCAACCAAGACTGGCACAAATCTTGTATTTCCAAACTACTCCTCTGTGTATTCTGTCATTCCGTTTTTATCTCCAGCTCAGGTTTTCTTCCAGGTTGTACATTACCGTACCTACTGTTGTAGGTGGCCAGGAAAACTATAAGCAGTGGTGTTCCTCAGGGTTATATCCTTTCACCAGCTCAGTATGTTATTCATCAGTGTTCTAAGCTATTCATCGGACCCTATTGCTTTGTGCAGTGGTGAGTCCCTCCTTGCTGTTTCCTGACACTCATTATGGCATCTTTCTCAGCACTTCAGCATTCATACATAGAGGCAGTGGCACATCTTAACCCCTTATCTGTGTCTGTCTATCTATGTATCTGTTTGTCTATAGCCAGACACCTTAATCCTACAAGGTGTGGCCACAAACAACTCGCCTCCATGTTGCCCAGTCCTCTACCATTTGGCTGCCCTCCGAACTCAGACTCCACTCCCTCATTTATCTCCACCCTCCATCTCGTTCTTAGTGTCCCCCCTCCAGCTCTCTCACATACACTCTTCTAGTTAGTGTCTCATTCTCACATACAGTATATTATCCCTGAACGGGGCACAGTTAACCATGAGCTTTATTTATGAACTCTTGTAAGTTGTGTTTTAAAATTGCTTGTGTATACAAGTATGTTTGTCTTTACTCTTACAGTAAACAAACACTTCACAATGGGGTGCTTCTGAAAAACCAAGCATTCGCTAGATGGCTCTTTGCTTTGGACAAACACATTCCCTGTGCTGTTTAAAAAGCATATTTTTCTTTGTCAGATATCTACACTGTTGTGTGAAACTGTGAATCATGGTAATGTCATATACCATAATATAAATAATACAAATAGAACACATATATATAACACAGAGTGAATTGTTTATATTTTCGTAAATGGAAATTAAAATGTCACTGATGGCACATGGTGGCAGCTCGCCCTTTCAGTGGTCCTATATTATTTAATTTCTGCTACATTTAATGCAAGTATGGTTCTTAATACATAGTTTCTTCAGACTGTAAATTGCGCCTAGTGGATATTTTGACTTATTCAGACACTAAGTGGGCAGAAATTTAATGTTGAGTAAATACTGGGACTCAGCATTTTCCTCACTCCCTTCATGCATGTGCACCACAAGGCAGTCCCGTGTTGCTCCTCATACCCTCCAAAGCAATGACAGTGCCTTACTTCATCTAACCTAACCAGACCACGAGTAGTTTAAATTGTATTATTTTAAGGATTAGTCCTCGTGCATTTGTTTTGAAAACAAATCTCGTGGAAAAAAAACGAACATGGGACTGTTTTGCAGTGTGCATGCGTGAAGGGAGTGAGGAAAATGTTGAATCCCAGTATTTACTCAACATTAAATTTCTACCCACATAGAGACTGAATGAGTCAAAATACCCACTAGGTATAAATTACAGTCTGAAAAAACTATGTATTAAGAACCAAACTTGCACTAAATGTAGCAGAAATTAAACAATATAGGACCACTGAAAGGCGGATTGCCATCAATGATATTTTAATTTCCGTTTACGATAAATATAAACAATTCACTCTACGTTATATGTACGTGTTCTGTTTGTATTATTTATATTACGGTAGGCTATGTGACATTACTATGATTCACAATTTCACACAACAGTGTAGATATTTAACAAAAAAAAATATGCTTTTTAAACAGTGCGGGAAATGTGTTTGTCCAAAGCGAGAGAGCCATCTAGCGGAATACTAGCTTTGAAAGCACCCCATTGTCAGAGTGATTATTTAAGGGACCAGATACAAAACTGTCAATAATAATAGTTCATTGTTATATGGAGACTTGTTTACCCTGTAATTGCTTATAATCCTATGTAGATACAATTTCCTTGCATATAGTGCCTCACTGAGTTCCTTCATCTTCATACCATACTTGACAGTCTTTCACATGACTCCCTCTTTATACCATCCTTAACACCATCTTTTATCTGACTCCCTCTTTATACCATCCTTGACACCATCTTTTTACCTAACTCCCCTTATATATCATCCTTGACAACATCTTTCACCTGACTTCCTCTTTATACCATCCTTAACACCATCTTTCACATGACTCCTCTTTATACCATACTTGACACCACCTCTTACATGACTTCCTCTTAATGCCATTCTTGGCGATGCTGGGGAGGGACACCGTTATACCTAGGTGGTTCCACATCGTGGTAATACAACTCCCCTCAGTTCCCTCCCTATCCCTCAGAAGAGGATAGTGAACTGCAGGAGGAGGACTGATTCAGTCTGCAGTCAACTGGGTTTACATTTCAGATGAATTAGGGACTGCTGCTGTTACTACTGTATTACCACCACCACCATTACTACATTTGACTCAGTTTTCACATGCCTCTCTTTATGCCATACTTGACACAATCGTTCTTGTCTTTCCTTACCATCAGTAGTACATAATTTAGCTTTCAGTATCATTGATGTTTTTGTGGTCTGTCTTGGAAGGATCGCATTGCTTTTGCAAAGTGAGCAGGTCAAAGTTGGATGTGCCAAACTAACCCACTGCCCTCCTTATCTCCTTGAAATTGGGTGACATCCTTTTCATATATTCTTACTACTACCAAGCAGCTGTATTCAACTTAGAAAATGCCTGTCATAGTGAACGGCTTTATTAAGGCTATATCTAACTCTTCCAGTTCAAGAAGTCTGTTCTAAGGTGAATAAAATGGGCTACTGTAGGTATAGCCAGAGTAAAATAAAATCACCAGAATTAGTGGGTTTACCATTTCCACATGGGGCCATATCTGCCAGTGTGGCTACACCTGTACGTGTGTGTGAGAGAGAGAGAATGAGTGCGAGAGAGAAGGTGGGGGGGGGCACAGTCATCTGTATCTTTATATCTGTTATTCACATTGGTCACTGCTATTCTGAGTTTTCTTTTTCTGACTCTTTACTGCAGGCACACAGTACTTGTTTCAAGTACACCTATTTGCTTTCACCCATTCTTTGTCCAGTTTGGTGATCTAAGATTTAACCTGGTATTCGCGGCCTTTCTTCTAACTTTCTGTCGAACACCACCTCTCCTTCTCTAAACTTCACCTCTTCCTGAAAGACTCAGCTGTCTGAGGCAACTGACACTAAACCCTTTTCTGTTTCCTCTTACTTTCTCTATACTCATTTCAAAGTCAAAGGGTGGCTGTTGTGTATACTGTATGTATGCAACTTCTTATCTTGCTCTCATGTTCCTGAACTTGATTCTTCTGAATTCCCTACTCTCTGGCTTCAGCTTTCCTGTCATTCTCTGACTAAATATATGTGCGCTGTGTACTTATCTCCTATTTCTACTGACTATGAAAAATTCTTCGACTGTCATACTTCTATAATGGAACTCGTTCTATCCATTTCTCCTTTCTCTGAAATCTCCATTCTTGGAGATTTCAATGTTCACCACCACTTTTGGTTTTCCTGTCCTTTTGCTTATCCACCTGGTGAACAAGCTTACATCTTTTCTACCCTTAATGACATAGAGCAGCTTGTACAACACCCTACCTGTATCCCTGACTGCCTTGGAGAGAGCTCCATCAAAATTGACCTCTTCCTTACCATTGATCCTTCTGCTTACGCTGTTAAACTTTCCTCTCCTTTGGGCTCCTCCGATCACAGCCTTATTACCTTGACCTGTCGTATCGCTCCAGTGCAGCCTGTGGACCCCCCAAGGAAACATCGACTGTGGCACATTGGAGCTGCAAACTGGGAGGTCCTCAGGCAATACTTCTTTGATTTTCCCCAGAATGATTATTGCTTCCATGGCCAGGAGCCATCTGAGTGTGCTTTGCGCATTACGGACGTTATTCTCTTGGGCATGGAAATGTACATTGGCTAATGCAAAAAAGCCTGGTTTAATCACGCTTGTTCTAATGCTGCCCGCAACAAGGAGAGGGCCTATAAAAGGTACCAGAGCCAACCCACCCGTGAATCACATCTTGTTTATGTTTCTGCCCAGATTTGTGCTGTCCGTTCTTTGCTTTGCTAAAAAATAACCATCCGTACTAAATGCTCTAAACTCTCCAACTCGAATTCTTCCCACTCGTTCCGCCACTTTGCCAAAAACCTTTCTAACAACTTTACCTCATCTTCCTTCCCTTCTTTTTTCTACTGTGATGCCTCTGTACCTATTTGTTCTACTGATAAGGCAGATCTCTTCGCTCAGACTTTCTCCTCCAATTCCACCTTAGACGATTCCGGTGCTGTTCCTCCATCACTTCCCCCCTCTGACTTCCTCATGGCTGACATTAAAATTTCTTCAGCTGATATATTTTCTGCCTTCACTTGCCATAACAATAACAAGGCATATGGGCCTGATGGAGTCCCTCCTGTTGCCCTCAAGAACTGTGCTTACACCCTGCTTAGGAAAACTCTTTCGCCCTTGTCTTTCAACTTGTACCTTTCCTTCTTAATGGAAGTTTGCTCTCATTCAGTCAGTCCCAAAGAAGGGTGACCATTCCCAACCCTCAAACTATCATCCAGTTCCTTTAACATCCTGTGTCTGTAACGTTTTTGAGTCATTTCTTAACAGAAAAATTTTAAAGCATCTTTCCTATCACAACCTTCTTTCTGATCGTCAGTACGGGTTCCGTCAGGGACGCTCCACTGGCGATCTTCTCACCTACCTTTCAGACTCCTGGTCATCCTCTCGGGACTTTGACGAAATCTTTGCCATTGCGCTTGACATCTCAATGGCTTTCGATCGAGTCTGGCATAAATCTTTAATTTCCAAACTGCCCTCTTACGGTTACTATCATTCTATCTACACCCTCATCTATAGCTTCCTTTCTGGTCATTCTATAACCGCTGTTGTAGACGGCCATCGTTCTTCTCCTAGATTTATCAACAGTGGTGTTCCTCAGGGCTCTGTCCTATCACCAACTCTCTTCCTTTTATTCATCAGTGACCTTCTAAGCTGTATATTTAACCCTTTCCACTCGTACGCTGATGATTCCACCCTTCACCTTTCCATTCGGTACTCGACCTCAGCAGTTACTTCAACAAACAAGGGATAAGGCTATGGCACACCTAATGTCTGACTTGGCTGGGGTAATAATTATCTTGTTTTTAATGGATCAAAAACTCAGTTTTTACACCTATCAACCTGACAAAATCTTCCACAGGAGTAGCCACTAATGTTTAATAATATCCAGCTCAATCCTGCATCATCCGTGATCATGCTTGGGGTTTCATTCACTTGGGACTGATCTTGGAAAGATCATATTGCATCTCTTGTAAAAACTGCTTCCAAGAGATTGGGTGTGCTAGGCTGACTCCGTACCTTCTTTACCCCTGTACAGTTGTTGACTTTATACACAGGCTTTATTCGCCCCTGTGTAGAGTACAACTCTCATGTGTGGGGAGGCTCCCCACATACAGCTCTTCTCAATAGGGTGGTGTCAAAGGCTTTTCGTCTCATTAACTCTCTTCCTCTTACTGGCTCCCTTCAACATCTGTCTCTTCCCTGCATTGTTGCATCTTTATCTCTTTTTCTATTGTTACTTCAGTGGTCACTGGTCCTCCGAACTCTCTGCCTGCATCCCTCCACCTCAACAACGGGTGCGTAGCACTTGTCTAGGAACAAACTCTCATCCCTTTTCTGTCCAGCTCTCTAATGCAAGAGTTAACCGTTACTCCCAGTCCTTCATTTATGCAACAGGTCAACTCTGGAACTTGTCTCCCTCTGTCCGTATTTCCTACTTCCTATGATCTCCAGTCTTTCAAACGCATCTCAAAATGAATGGATCTTCTCTCTCTCTCTCTCTCTCTCTCTCTTTGAGGGAATGGTTTGTGGGCTCCTGGCCTTTGATTATTTCTTTGTTGCCTTAAAAAAAAGAAAAAAAAATCTTTCAAGTTCAGAATTTTTCTCACCAACCTTTCCTTCCTCTGACTCCTATATTTATAATGTCTTCAGTCAGTGGACATGCTTTTTATTTCCTTTGTGCTGCTACCAGATGATTTTATTCATCGTGGGAGAGGCAGCCTGTAATGAAGGTGCAAGTGGAGGCTGTATCTAAACCCCTTCAATTAGAAGTCTAATGTAACCTAAACAAGGGCAATCAGAGAGCACATACTTCTGCCAAGGCATCATGATCCATGTTCATGACCTTTACATTTGATCTTTTTTGTCCAAAATGTGTTCACTTGTTGCCTGATGGTTCGTAGTTATTATTCTAGATTTGGTGCGGTTCCATCCAGAGGTTGATATGTTACTTCATGTTGTCTGAAGCAGACCCATCAACTAAGGAAATCACCCACCCCCACAGGGCCCTCCTGTGCAGTGAATCATTATTCCCATGCAGCTGACAGTACCTTACTACAAAAAGGCATACCGATTAGCGTGGAGGTTTGGCTCCTGGGTGGATGCAGCATTTGTGTTTCCACCCAGTTTACAGAGGCACCATAGTAGGCTTCACATCACCCTGTTATTTGGCTATATGGTTACCACCCAGCATTGTAAATGGATTCCTTAGTTACTGGAAACCATTTGGCTTGTCACTCAGTGTGGAGCCACCTGAAGTGGAAAGAAGACTAATAAATAGTGACGAGAAGGATGGGAGAAATAGGACGAGAAGAGGACAGACATAAAAAGTGATAGACATGCAGGAAAAAGTAGACAGCACTACATCAAATTAGTGGACGATGGGCACCTCCACCTGCCACGATCCATTCAAGTTTTTCTGTAATGGTGCCTACAGAATTGACAAACTGAACAAAAGATGCTAATTTTCCTGGCATAGGAAATAAGATCATCTGGAAGACCTGGTACTTTTGTTTTTAAATATGTTTTGCTGGTTCCTGATGCTTGGCCTCTTCTTTTTGTTTTAAAAAAAAAAAAGGGTTGTGCATTGTAAACAAAGGAAAATTTGTATAAATTGGTTGACCACTTAATTATAAATCTGCATAAGTAGAGTTGGATAACTGTGTAAGCAGAGATCTGTATCTTTTTATATTACATCAAGAAGAAAGTAACATGTGAAGAGTGCTTTCTTATACTGTG
>JAGKTI010000737.1:3563-22833 GCA_018397915.1 Birgus latro | reverse complement strand
ATAAATGAGGCTTCAATGATAAGTGAATGGATGTATGATCCAGTATATTGAGCATTTTATAATTCATGTATTTTCTTATTTTTGGATTCTACTAACCCATTTCTTTTTGCAAGGAACTACAGTAGTGGTATGCTGATGATGATGGTAAGCAGAATAGGTGAGTATAGGAGGGGGTGGGGGGTTATTCATGAGCACTGGCAGATCATGAGCTGGATTGTACCATTTTATTGAAAATGACTTGGGATGGAATGGGTTACTTTACCCCTCTGACTAATGGTGCCATTGTAATTTATACTTACTGCTACTTTTTTTTTTTTTTTTTTTTTTTTTTTTTTTTTTTTTTTTTTTTTTTATAGAGGACTGGTAGGTGGGGGCACCCACCATCCACTCACTCAAATGTAGTGCTGCTTTCAGGTGACTCTACACTGTGTGACAAGTCAAATGGTTTCCTGGAACCCTGGAAAATCAGGAAGCCATTTACTAAGCTGAGTAGTAATCATATAACCAAATGAAACATGGTGGTCTAGTGGTTTGATGTGCTCCAACTAGATCGAGCCTGTAAGGGGGTCTGTCCGAGAGGTGGATGGGGTTTGCTGCAGACATAATGATACTTGAGAGAGGTTGGCCACCCTTGCCTTAAATGTTGAGGTTCAGTTACATAAATGAGTCTGACAGCTGTGTAAGAATGGTGAAAAAGTTAAGAAAGGAAAGAGGCATCTAAATGGATCAGATGTACAGATAAATAATGACAGGTCTAGCACTCCAACTTTTGAATCAAGGAATGACAATCCCACAGGTGTTACAATGAAGCACCACGTTTAAAGAGAAATGAAAATTATGTAAACTTCATAATTCTTGTACTTTTTTCTGTTTCTGGAGTCTATCTGGCTGCATCTTTAAGGAGGGAAATAGAACTTGCACAGTGATGAGAAAAGATCCTATCTGACCCCATCTTTAAGGTGCTATTTGAAATTGGATTGGCATAGTGATGGGGAAAGATCCCGGAAGCACTATAAATCTTTAATTTATTACTGCTATACCCTGACAGTTCTGTGCAACTTCCACAATGAATATGTTAAATCATGGTAAGGACTCAATAGCGATAATGTGCCCTTCCTACACAAAATGGTTTAGAATACAGTACTGGAAAGACAGATGTATATAAAAATATTGGTAATGTCAACCACTATGACGTATTACACTAGTTTACAGTAATAGGTTTAATTATATGTGCTGTCATGACATAGTAATTGGTTCACTATGAGGAATCTCTTCTATGCTGGTTAAAATTAACTGACAGCAGCAAGTCAGTTACGAAAGGTATCATACTGTAGTTGCTGGATTTTGCTCCCTCAGGGAGTCTCATAAGGCTGCACTAATTTCCTTGTTAGCAACATGAAAAAAATGGGGTTCTAGAAGAGACAACTACTTGCAGTGGCACGGGTACTGCTATAACCAGGCAGCTCAGCCATATAAACGTCCCTCAGTTACAATCCTCTCCCATGGTGGACTGCAGAAGGGCATTAGGTTCACATCAAATAAGCCTGGGATCACAACAAGAAAAAGGTAACAATAAAGATGTTATACTTAGATATTAACCATGGTGTCCCGAAATACAGTATTTACAAAATTTGGCATTTTGTAAAGTAAATTCACTTCCTCACCCTGCCCTGGGGTGGGAAAGGAGGTCTGGATGATGATGATGAAATTCACCCCCATCAAAAACATGCCTAAAATGTAACAAAAATAACAAATATGCATTTTTTAATGTGTCAATTAACATTTTATGGTAAAAATAATGCTACTTAGAAAAAAGCCTTTCTATAAAATAGTTATGGTAACTAATATTAGGTCAGAGTACTGAATCCTTCCTAGTGTATATTAAAAGCTGTTTTAAATGTAAAAGAAATCAACTGGAAATTAATTTTACAAATATATATTTTATTACCACTGGAATTCATATGGTATAATGATCTTGATATAGTGACCAATTCCACTTCATCATTGTAATACTGCCACTGCACTGCCATTTTAATTTTTTTGCAGATTATCAGGGCCATGTTTCAGTCACCTCCCAACAACAGCCGATACTGCATTTTAAAATTACCTTCACTGTTCATTCATTTTAACATGTTAGAAGTAGCATTTTTTCTAATTAGTAACCCCAAGTTTTCCTCCATATTGTAAGATAAATAGTATAAACCGAGACGGTTACAAATGAAAAGAAAAAAAATCTATATTAACATCCATACGAGAAGACTTGATGAAAATAGATTTATATATTCAAAGAGAAGCAGACAGAGTGAGAGAGGCAGAGGAGAAGGGTGGCTCAGAAAGGGGAAGGGGAGAGGTAGGCAGGAATGAGGGAGAGCAAGGCGAGGGAGAGGGAAGACAGAGGGCTGGGAGAGGGGAGAAAGATAAGTTTGTGAGGAGGAAGGGGAGGGGATGTAAAGAAGAGAGGGCCAGCGAGGGTAGGCAGGAGCAGAGGGGTATTAGAGTGAAGGAAGAGACCCTGCAAGGACAAGGGGAAGGGTGAGGTGCGCTCATGAGGGGAAGAGCCGAGGGGACAGGAAGGGCCAGAGAGGGGACGGCTGAGGGCTGGAGAGGGGAGAGGGAGCGAAGCTGAGGCAGGGATGGATGCTTGATGGATGCATGGGGGAGGTGCAAGGGTGGCAATGGTTTGTGTGCTGTACTGGGTATAAACCATGGCAATGGTTGATACAAGTGGGTTTGTGAGCTCCATGGATTGTAGGAAGTACACCAGTATTAACCCCTCCAATCCACTTTCTTTTTAGGTTTTTCTTGCTTCCTATACTTTTTCTTTTTTTTCTTTAAGAGAAAACTATCATGATGAAAGGGTTAATGAACTCTACTGACAATAATTCTAACTTTAAAATCATTTAATGAAAGGATGGGCAGATACAAAAAAAAAAAATGCTGTTATACTGAAGAGGTTAAAGCATCTCTTCCACCCTCCCCATAGGATCTAAATTCATGGAAATCTGTTATCAGGAAAATATAATACCAACAAAGGGAAGATGCAGTATGCTAACCTTGTTATGAAACATCAGGTATTTTC
This sequence comes from Birgus latro, assembly GCA_018397915.1. Classification (NCBI taxonomy): domain Eukaryota; kingdom Metazoa; phylum Arthropoda; class Malacostraca; order Decapoda; family Coenobitidae; genus Birgus; species Birgus latro. The sequence goes on along the minus strand of JAGKTI010000737.1, from coordinate 19,754 downwards.
TCTTCAAATTTAATTAATAAATTATACATATATACAAACAGAACATCTTATCAGTCTTCAGCATCTATGTCTCTTTCACATAACTCTAGTATATTATTGTACTAGCTAATCCAATGACTATGAATTAGGTACAAGCAGTATAAGAATAAATTACTGAAGTGCAACACATCATCACAGCTGGCCAATTAAATAAAAAAAATAGTGACCCAATTACCTTATCAAACACAATTTAGTTCCATGTTTCTTGCCTACTCTTCAGGTTTCTTAGGGACGGACATATCATAGAAGAACTTAAAACAGCCGGCCAATCCCACGCCACACAGTACAAGGGTGGAGGCAAACAGGGCCTTATCCACGGGTCCGCCCTTGATGTGCACTGGAATATTGCTTGGTTGCTGAAGAGGAAAAGTTTTAAAAGTATGATAACCTTCATTATCTTTAATTATTTTATTATTATTATTAGATGATGGATGGATGGATTATTATTATCATTATTATTAGATGGTGGATGGATGGATGGATTATTATTATTATTATTATTATTATGGATTATTATTATTATTATTATGGATTATTATTATTATTATTATTATTATTATTCACCATTATCATCATATGACATTATCACTTGTCACCATCATGAATATCATCACCATTATCATTATAAAACTGTAATTATATTCATTATCACCAACATTAACATTATTATTAATATTATTATTAGTCATTTTTATCATCACCACCACCAGAATTATGGTCACCATTATCATTATCATTTCTAACATCACAGTTGTCACCATCATTATCATATTTATAACTATTATCACCAACATTAACATTATTATCATTATCAATGCTACAACAACTACTAAATGGTAGGTGGTGGTGACAATCATCCACTCACTTCATGTAGCACTGCCTACTTCCTTCACCTTTGCCATTTTATTTCTGTGTCTGCCCTCATTTCTTGCTACTTTTCACATTCCTGTCTCTTTTTATTACATTTCATTCAACTTCGGGTGACTCTACATGGAGTGACAAGTCTAATGGTTTCGGGTAACCCAGGAAACCATTTACAATGCTGGATGGTATCCATATAACCAGATCACGAGGTGAAATGAAACATACTATAGTGCCCTTATTAACTGGGTGGGGAGATGCAAATGTAGCATCCACCCAGGAACCAAACCTCCACACTTTTCCCAGCACCTCGCTATGGCAATGCCCTCAATTACAAGGGAACATTGTTTCACTTCACAGGATGGCCATGCAGGGACAGCTGTTTGCTTGTGGTTGATGGGTCTGCTCAGCAAGACAGACTGGGGTCAATAAAAAAAAAAACTACAAATACCAACATCATTACTACTCCCATCATCATTGCCATCATTAACATCAATACCAGCATCATAATCATCACTATTACTGAAAACACTACCACCATCATTACCTCCAACCATTATCAGCACTATCAATATCATCATCAGATTAGCTTAGCTGGTATGCAGGACAGCCTTCATCATTATCACCACCACCATTATAAAAGGGATGAAAGTTTGTTGCTGGACGGGTGCTACATGCCCGCTGTAGAGGTGGAGGAATGCAAGCAGACAGTTCAAAGGAACAGTGACAGTTGAAGTAGCGATAGAAAAGAGATAAGGATGCAACAGTGTGGTGAAGAGACAGAGGTTGAAGGGAGTCAGTAAGAGGAGGAGAGTTAATGAGATGAAAAGCCTTTAACTCCACCCTATTGAGAAGAGCTGCATGTGGGGAGCCTCCCCTCACAAGAGTTGTACTCCACACGGGCGAATAAAACCCGTGTATAAAGTCAACAACTGTGCAGGGGTAAAGGAGGTTCGGAGTCAGCTCAGTACGCCTAATCTTCTGGAAGCAGATTTCACAAGAGATGTAATATGTTCTTTCCAAGATAAATCCCGAGTGAATGAAACCCCAAGCATGTTCAAAGATGATGCAGGACTGAGCTGGACATTATTAAACATTAGTTGTTTTCAACTGCAAATAATCCTAACTCCTTAAGCTCAGCTGACGGCCAAGTGTAGTTAGACTGGAGAGTTGATTTAACTGGTAAACATGGACACACTTTCTCACCTCATAACTATGCCTTAGTGAATTTCATGCAACTATGACAGTATTTAACCTGTGAGAGTTGCCCAGTTCTGTCAGATGGACACAAACCAACTAGAGCATGGTTTTGTTTTACAATGAGGATGTGTTTGAAAAATCCATCACATAACAATTTACCATATATCATCAGTTATAACACAGGTTCAATGGGGATGCGTTTTTGGCCTAGGGTCATTCACTCAACCAAGTCTAAAAACGAGGTTTGAACTCACCTCAAATGGTGGTTATTATTCAATAAACTTTACTTCAAGTCTAAAAATTAGTTTCCACCTTACTTAAGCTGGTAATTATGTCATCACTGCTGCATTTTACTTGCTGCTTGAACTCCAACACAACACTATTGTTCCATTACTGACACTGACACACCCGACAGTGACCAAGTTCAAAGGCCATCTTAGAACAAAACATATGACTAAGTTTCCATGCCAGCAACTGTACAGGCAAAAACAACAATTGTACATTTACCAGTGAGGGTTCCTACAAGATCATAAGGATTGTATAAGAGAAAATGCTATCGTATACTGAAACAAAGATTCACCACATACTGGTTCACCATATAATGAGGGGTCTGCTGTTTAGTGACTGAGGAGATTCATTCCTTCTTCATAACCAAGACCCAGTGAATTTCATGCAACCCAGAATTTAATATTCAAGTTGTGTGAGTAACCAAGTTCCATCAGATGAAAGTCAGGATGTAGCAAGAATAAATTTAAATGTTGCTGGACTGAAGAGGTTAAAGTTTAGGTTATGTATGGATAAAATCTGCTCTAACTGAAAAATTGTCAACCTTTACTCGGTTGGGACAAATCTAGCATTTTTTTCCAGCTTCAGCAACCCCAGATAATTGTTTTTATCGAGAGACATTAATAATGGAAAATAGGATCAATGTCATAGTAGTCAAGTGGTTAAATTCATAGTAAACTAAAGAAGAGCTGCTCATTACAGTGCCACAGCTACATTTAAAGATGATTTGCCACTTTCCTCCAATTTACAGCGCTAGTTGAATGGAAAAAAGTAGTAGTAGTTGCAGTAGTAGGGTAATCTGAACATAACATGGTGGACTGCATGCCAAATATGCCCCTTTCACAGTCCTCTCTCCTTTTGAAGGATAGGTAGGAGAGAGTGATGTTTGCATGACCTATCATATCAGTGCCACCACATGAAGCCATCCCTCTCCAGCACCACACAAAAAGTTGTGATATTGCTCTCAACTTCAGGACAACTACTGTATACAGCAGATCCTCATTATACAATCACCAGTATGTGATGAACTGCCACAAGACAATGAAAAAGTTAAGAACTTTTTTTATGTAACATTTTTGCTTATATGATCATTATGGTTTCATTCCAAGACTCAATGGCTGATGCATGATTGCTATTTTCACTTACACAATCACCAAAATGCAAGGTTACAGTCATTTATTTATTCCAAGATGGCCTTTGAATTCACACTACCGGATGTGCAAGGTTACTGTCATTTGTTTGTTCCAAGATGGCCTTTGAATTCACCACTATCAGACGTGTTAGTGTCAGTGATGGAATAGTAGTGTGATGTTGGAGTTCAAGCAGCAAATGAAGTGCAATGAAGTTAAATAACTACCAGCTTAGTTGAGCTGGAAACTTGTTTCCAGGCTATTTTCTGATGGTAAGTCTTGGGCACCCCTCATCAAATAACCAATGTGAGTTATGTTGAATAACTAACATGAGTTATGTTGGAGGTTGTTGTTAGATTCACACAGGTCAAGAGCTTTCCACCTATTACCCTTCAGCTACTGCCAGATGACCTTGCAGAGTTGTTTCCTGCACAAAACCTCTGTCTGGGTCAAACCTTTACCAATTATTCTGTCCTAAAGGACCTGTCAATGCTAGGATTCAATGTCTCTATGCCCAAAAGGAAACTGTTTCTCACAAGGAGAGGCTTCTTCAACTTACACCAATCATCTCTTCAACCTACCCCTCAATGATCCTTCCAAAAGCTTTAAAACATGTTGCAGTCTGCTTCTCCATCTCATTTTTCTATAAATCAGGGGATGTAGATTCTGTACAAAACCATTTTCCTTATAACCCTCATCTCAGGCCTCAAAGCTACTGTACAGGCCATGACTAGGCATGAGACTCCCCAATACAACTTCAACAACCACCTTCTCTATAACAAGGTCTGTCAGGGAAGAATAAAAGTCTGTTCCTCTGACCTCATGCATATAAAATCCCAGCTTTATTACTGTACATGATTGGACTCACCATGCTTTATGCACAATTCAAGCTTTAAATGATTTTGTAAAACATTCACACACAAATACTGTAGTTCTATGATCTTTTGGATCTGGCTGGATTAAAAGAAATTTTGTTCCTCATCTCAGATTTCAAAACTGTTGTGTTCAGTCACTGAGACATATGACCCTGCTTCCCCTCCCAAGACTCAAGAGATCAAGGAGAATTGCATTTTCTGATTACTTTCTAGATAACTTTTCTACAGATGCCTTGATCAAACACTGTCAGTGTGCCTCACCTAATACTTTCTTTAACTTTCACCATGGCCACCCTGTGCGGGATTGAGGCGTCTGGCAATAGATAGATAGACAAAACTTTCACCTACAACCTTCAATTCTAGTTACCACTGAGTGCCTGCAGGAACCATTCATTCTTGTCATTACACTAAGTAATTTTTCAACTTAACAGGTGTTCAGTCTGTCACTTGATATGTTACCAAATACATCAATATAGTTATTTTATAACCCTGTGTATGCTATGACACTGATCAATAAAACAACCAGTAACTTATACGTATTCACTGACTTCACTCTGACTGTTATAGTTATTACCAAAGTTTCTGATTATTATACTCTGTTAACCTCAATTCTGAGGATATTCCACACAACAAAGATGCAGTTTGATAACACAGCTGTATTATCAAACTTTTATTGGTTTGCAAATTTGGAGCTCTGCCATGCTAACCCTCTGTACACTGAAGTTCGTAATATTATAGATTCATAAAAGGCCTCTCCTCATTCCATACTGACCCTCTTCAATAATTAAAGTTAAGTGGTGGGCTATTCACTGTTCTGAAGCACTACACCTAAAATGGCAGATACATTAGTGGGTTTTAGAACAAAACCCTCTACAGTATTTGTTGGTAGAAAGGGTGCAGTGCCATTTTACTGTCCTCCCTTTCCTTAAGTCTTCCCTTACCTCCTTTATGTTTCCTTCTACTTTGCATGCCAGTACACTTTTTACATGAGTAACTACATGGGATGGCTTTGCAGATATACAGACAAAATGGACAGTACAAAATACTAGTGGTATGCAGCTACACAAAATCCTCACACACTTCCCAGAGAAGTTTCTTACTTTTAGTGCCTTGCTGAAGGTCAACACCTTCAAAAACTGCTTTTCTCTGTTGAGCAATCTGGAACCTCTCCTAGAACTGGCAAGAGATAAGTAGTTTTATGGCATTACACCCCTCTGTCACAATTAACACCCTGCCAATTTAATGGCATACAAACTTTGTACAAGTACAGTATGGTACTTACAATGTACTGTACTATTTGTGTATCTGAAGGAAGTATAAACGTATCAGCACTCTGATCAGTTTCCTCACTACCCGAGTCACCATAGTCATCTAAAGTTTTCCTTGAGCATGCACCACTAGTCTTATTATCTTGTCTGCCCATTCACTATATGTTATACTCTGAATTAACCCATTCTGATTTTTTTTTTAAATCACAATTTTCAGTTAGTTTTAATTTTACTGCTTTGATAATTTCAGCATCAAATTAATAAGACTGCAAACTGAAGCTGATGCTAAGCTTTTTTTTTTCATCTATCTATCTATCTATTTATTGCCAGACGCCTTAATCCCGTAAGGGCTGGCCACAAACAAATCGCCTCCATGTCACCCTGTCCAATGCCATTTCATTGCCCTGCTCCCAGCTCACACACCCCCCCTCTCATATATCTCTCCACTCCATCCCTCCATCTCATCCTTGGCCTCCCTCTCTCTCTCCCTCCCCTTCAACCTCACTCACATTCACTCTCCTCGTCAGCCTCTCACTCTCCACCCTCTCCACATGGCCAAACCACCTCAGTGTGTTTCTCCTAAAGCTTCTTATCATATCCACTACCACAATTTTCCTTCACTTCCTCATTTGTCAGTCCGTCTCTCCATGTGACTCCACATGCTCCTCTCAAATAACTCATTTCCACTGCTCTCGCTCTTGACTTCTGTCCCTCCAACAAGGTCCAAGCTTCACTTCCATACGTTAGCGTTGGTATCACAATACAGTACTGTCATGCAGTAGCTTTTTCACTTCCATGCTCACTTCCCTGTTTCTTATCACTGCTTTCACGGAACCAGCAACCTTTCTTCCCTGTTGTACCCTTTCAACCACTTCACCCTCTAAACTTCCATCCTTACTCATCACACTACCCAAGTACTTAAATGCACTCACATTTTCCACATCCTCCTCATCCAGCCTCATTGTACATTCACTGACTTCACTTCTCTCAAAGACCATAAATTTACTCTTCCCTACAGCCACCTTTAGATTCTGTTTCTTACACACTCTCCCAAACTCATTCACCAAGCCCTGCAGCTCCCCTTTGTCTTCGCTTAACAACACAGTATCATCTGCAAACAACAATACAGGGAGTTTCCAAACACTGCCCTCTCTCACTAGGGCTGCTCCAATATCCACTGCCCTACCTTGTATCTCTTTTATAACCCCATCCATATACAGACTGAACAATTATGGAGACATGACACATCCTTGTTTCGATCCAATGTTCCAACAGAAAATTCACTCAGTTTACTATCCATATGCAGTGCAGCCTTAGCAAATAACAGCCAAATCTGGAAAAATTTGGCAACATTGTATGACAAAAGGTGTTACAATATACAAACACTGTACCAACTGTACACTCAATTTGAAAACTTTTTTTTGTGATACATGCAAAATTCTTCACCATAATTCAAAAGCCACAGTACTGTACTCTCCTCCACTACAGCATTTTGATCCTGAACCACCCTCCCTTGCAAACACAGGTAGCTCACACGGTTGGCATCACCTAAAGAACCAACCACATTCACTTCTGTCACTATCAATGGGGTGTTGTTTGGAAAGCTCATGGAACTGAATAAAACTGTCTGATGGTGCCAGAAATTAATATTACCTCAATGTACTGTAGGTGTTCATGGAAGGAATTACTAACCCTTTCACTAAGAAGGGCCTTTCTTAAGCTGAATTAAATTAGCCACAATTATGAGGTATTACTAGAGCTTGTGGTACAGCAGAACAGAGCAAGATGGAGGATTACTATCAGCTGAACCCTTCTGACCAATGCTATGTAGAAAACAAGATATAAAACTGAAAATTATGATATGCAGTACAGTAGCTGCAAGAAAGTGTTGAAGAGATGTACTCGGAGATGGGTTGGCCATGCAGAGATGTTAAAGAATGAGACTGACTAGGAGAGAGTAAGTGAGTGAGGTGGAAGGGGAGATCATGGATAAGACTAAAGGATGGACTGGAGAGATAGACTATATGAGCTAGGGGTGTGAACTGGAGAAAGGGCAGCCAAATGGCAAAGGACAGGACAATATGGAGGCAATCTGTCTGTGGCAACCCCATACAATATTCAGGCATCTGGCTATAGACTGACAGACTGATGGATAATTGGATAGATAGTAAGGAAAATATATACTGAAGAGAAAGTACCATCACAATCAAAAGTTCACCAATAATGCCCTGCCAGCAATGCTTCTTACCTCCCATATTTCTCATTCCTCCCTGAACACTAGTGTATCCTTTCCTCTCAAGTTCTTTTGCTGAGAGTTTTGTTTTGCTATTACAAATGCAATATTCGGTGTAACACTTTCCACCATCACAGCCATGGGCAAGTGCTGGCAAACTTACTACAAATAAGAAAAACACCTACCTGGAATGACTTCATCTTGCTAAGCAGACCCTCTGGCACGAGACCATAGAAACCCCTGCCCGTCTGCTCCTTAACAAACGAGTAGCCTGGGCCGTAGGTGATGCTCGGACCCTCCACTGCCCCACCAATTGTCTTGTGGACACAAACAACAAAATGGTTGAAGTGGCAAATGATTTCCAGTGTGCTAAAAGTCTACCAAATTCACAGCAGCTACTGCAACATACTGTGAGGGAAAGCACATACACAAACGTTACACCTACTCTATTAAAAGAATAGTGGTTTTCATACCATAACAAATTAAAAAACACATACTAGTTTATTTTGGTCATTATTTTGTCACAGCTTTATATAAATATCACAGTCTTGTCATCTGAAAAATGGGCAAGAAAAGACTGACATTCTAGCTGAAAGTTCTAAGGAGGAATGCCCCTCCAAACTCAACAATAAGAGAGAATTTAGGGTTATGCGATCCTGAACTGTTCAGTCATTAAAACTTCAAAATTGCTGATACAGTGTACCAGCAACTGTCACAAAACTTTTTCAGAAGTTGGGGACAGCCATGATTTCAATTTGTACACCAGGTGTCATGCTTCTAGGAGTGTTTTGTAGATATGGAGACTGGTGTTTAAACATTAGTGACCAAGTGTTGGTGGGGGGGGGGGGGGGGAATGCATTTTGAAAAGTGGATGAAGCACTGATACTGTACATGGAAAATCCTGTGATTATACAGCAAATGTTGTTTGGTAATTTAAAAATATAGCACATAAAATGGCATTATATACTGTAATGTCATATAGTTTGGGGTGCCAACATAAGAGATCCATCTGTGTTGTGAGAATTTACTAACCTTCATAACTGTCAAACCCCACTGGCACAATACTCATGGGGTGCATCACTATGATAGCAACGAGAACCTAATGAATGTAATGCCATAACCAGTACTGGTACATGAGGTTTCAATACTGTACTGTACAGCAGCATCAGCAGTTGCAGCCCCAAGTTAAATTCAATGTGAACCCAAAGGACTGCAGTCTGAAGGTGTCCCCCCTTATGCAGTCTATCTTCTTTAGAGGGTTACGGAGGGAGTTGCATGACATTTGTATAACCCAGTCATTTCAGTGTCATAATGCCAATACTGTACAATGAGGACAAATCATAAGCATGGAGGTAGGCAGAAAACTTGTATGTACATGGGTAGGTGGTATGGCTATGAGGTGCAAATTTAAGAAACAAAATCCATTACAAAAGACTGGAGGGATCCAACAGCTGGAAGAGGTTCAAGACAAAGGCAGAGGTTGAGGAAAATAGATGGAGTGGAGAGGGACAAAAGTACTGTAGTATGAGAGAGAGAGAAACCTAATGGAGGAGAATGCAAAGGAGAGAGGGAGATGGAGACAACACATCAGAGCGGCTGATGGTGGAAATACGGTGATGGAAAAAAAATAGGCTACAATACACAATGCTCACTTCTAGCAAGTACTCGTAACTCATAATTCCATGATGTCAACAATATCTCCAACTTTTCGTCCTTATCCTGTGTATGGTATTTCCTTTTTTATACTTGCACAACTCCTCCACTATAGAGATGTAATTCAGCTTATTCCTGCAACCTCCAGATGATGATATTCAACTTTGGAATGATGTCTAGCAGTGAAGGGGTAAACAAAGGCTATAAGTAACCCCTTCAGTTTTAAAAGCCAACCTAGCAATGAAAAAATTTGTTAAGTACGAGCAAAGATAAAATACAAAGTACCTGTACATCATCTGGGGTTAAACATTTCAATCTAAGGGGTGGTTCAAGTTAACTGTTCACATAATGCAACTCTGAGGTGGATGACTAGTGAACTATTGCCCAGCCTTTTACAGCAAATTTCCTGTAGTTCAATGACAGACTATGACAATACTAAGGCTGCACATCCTTCCCACAGAACTTCACAACTGGCACCATAATCAAGTGTTACTCTATTATCACAGCTCAGCATTTAAGATGGGGAAATGGCAATTTTATGCCTTGTTAAAGTGAAGAGTATAGTTACCAATTTTTGTTTCAAAGTTTTGGTCTTAACATGGACTTGGAATGATATGCAGTATGTGTTATGGTCAGTGTAACATCTAATCCTAACCTAACCTGACCCTACCTAAATAGGGTGGCCACAAAAAAATAAATATTCACAATAACCAGACAGTAACTTCAGAAATGAGAAAATTCAATGGTAACAGCCTACTCCATAATGCCTTCATCACAATTTTGGTAAATCTGCACTTTCAGACAGTCAGGGTTATTCTGATGACTTTTACTAACCTAACCTAAGCAACCTGGTCTAGTAGATTTAAGACAACCTAACTAGTCTACCCTACCTAACAACCTAGAGCAATGATTGTCTGAAAATGCAAAAGTGCCCTAATTTCTACTTAGAAGTGTGCTAATAAGTATCACAGGTTCTTTAAATTCCTCATTAAACGTGGAGTACTGCGGCAGATCTGCACAAAAAGGAGTGTCATTAACACAGGCTACAGCCTACCTGAATCATATCAGTAGACTGCGTACCATCATAATTTAACTGCAATACATTCCTTTAACTGCATCACATTCCCCACACAATATTCTCATTTGCTTTGTAATAGCGGTTATGTAGACTATGCGCCAGAAAACCCACAAAAGGTTAAATTAATCGACAACTTTTAAAGGTCTGCCATCTCAATTCGTACTCGGGTGGGTGAGGGCTCTTCATGAATCTCAAATTTTCAACGAACAGTATCATTTAGCTCAAAAATTTTCCTCTTAAACTGCTCGCAACTCACATTAGGTGTCTGGACTGAGGTGGGAGCGAGGCGGCCTGTCACACTGTCCTTCTGGTAGTTCATTTTGACTTTGTGGTGTCCGGCTGTTGTTGTGGTCGATCAGCTGGGCCTACTCCTCCTCCTCCGCCCCACCTTGACGAAAGGGGATACAGCGATATTTTTAAACCCATACTATTATTAGATTATCTCTTTCATTGCATTTGTTAAAGAATAAAGTGAATTAATTTTAAGTACATCAAAGTTGCTACACTCTGGGGTTAAACGCCGCATACCTATCAGGAGGAAACATCGATAAAATGTTGGTAAAAACAGAATAAAAGAGAAGTATTGAATATGAAAGACCCTGTTTTTCCACCTTCGTATAGTAAATTTAAAACGGAATTTAGAAGTGGAATTATAATGTCCAAGCAGACTTTTACGAATTCTGAAATAAGAACTGAAAAACTGGTGGGTGGGACCGAGGGCGGCAACTATCTGCCACTGGAAGGGTGTAAGTTGCCCCTATCCATGACACAAGTAATCACGTTTCCAGGATTTTCTCAGTGCGGCAGATAATGCCTCGAGTGAGGGGCTTCTACTGCATGGGTGCTTATTTTTTATGTAGGGACTTCTCGTGGACTGCCTCGTAAGTAATAAGAAGAAGCTACATTTGTCACAGAGGTACTACTTCCAAGTGAAATGGAGACGTGATTCTTCATTTGCAACAAGAACCTAGAAATTTAAACATATTGCCTCAAAGTTTTCAAGAGGATGGAGACTATTGGACGCCTCCACACCAACTCGCGGCTACACGCCCAAGTAGCCTTTACGTAAGGTAGGTTTGTTGAGTATTGTTTTCAAGGCTAGACATTACTGAAGAAACTGACTGGTTTCCTTGTAACACCTGCCTTATGGATGGTCTCGCTGAAAGGAGATATTAGTTCACCATGTTGAGTATCAACTGGTTCTTGACCTTCTGCTTGAATTTAGTTCTTTTACCTTAATTTGACCCAGATTTTCACCAGTTTTTTGCTTATTTCACGTAGCTCAGTGGCAGAGAAAATGCTAGGGCTCTACATCCTTTCCATAGCACTTTTTCATTACTATATTTGTTTTACACTTAGCCTTAAACTGCCATCTCTCCATCTTGAATACTAAGTTGCAACATGAGATTAGTGCTAGAATATGGTACAAGTAATGAAGAAGTGCTGTGAAAAGGATCCATACCCATACCGATGTTGCCCCTGAGCTAAGTAAGCAACAAAAGGACAAAAACATGTGCCAAGAGAAGGTGAAAAGGGCATAAACGTTCGTCTGTTAACCTGGCCTAACCAAACGCACCTTAACCTAACCTTGCCTAGCCCAACCTAACCTAATTTAATTCAGCTTAACCTAACTGGAACGATTTGGAGACGAATTAGTTCCGGATCCGAAATGACCCATTGCCCTGTATAACGCCACTGTCGATGTCAACAAACCGTTATATGCCGTAAATGTTATTTCCGGACAATTTAGATGCCGTGACATAATTATACAGTTATGACAGTTAATCCCTATTATAAAAATTTTCATCACTTGGTAATGGGAGCTGTCACCAACTCGCACGTATGGGCCCACCAACATTTTGGTTGCCCTCATTGTCTCGACGGAGATTGGTACTTAGTTTGATGATGAGAGAACACAAGGGAAACTGTAGGGGCGGCTCGTTCACTGTCTGTAAGATAAAATTACCGTGCAGTAACAGAGTGCCTCGCCTACGTACGAAAGAAATGCAGTCATATTATAGGCTGGTTTACAGTTTTGTCACTCGCCGGATTATCTTTCTGCGCCGTAGACGTATCTCACACTCCTACGGTAATGGGGAATAATAAAAACTTCATTTGTAAACATCACGCAGCAGTATTAAACTCAGTTAAAAACTTCATCTGTAACATAATGCAGCAACCGTTAAGCTCCATTAAAAACACGTGTAATGTTACGCAGCAGTGTTAAGCTGTGTTAAAAACTTCATTTGTAATATCACGTATCAGCTACATCAGTGGAAATGGAAGTTGTGGTCGTTTTGCGCCTAGGACGAAGTTTAAATCATGCCTAATAACAGCGCGATCGATCTGTTCCAGAATTAGGACTGCCGCCAAGCCATATTTAGCCTTAATCATCACTATGCCTTAGGGATGCTGGAAGGTGGCACAGCAGAACGTGAAGTGGCCCGTAGAACAGGTTGTCATCGTTCTGTTACTGTCTTGCTTGTATGGAGACTGCTTCAGGTGACGTGTGTGTCCTGGTAGAGTAGTCCTACGCATCACAGGTCAGGGTCGGTATCATATAACGGATGCTGCTTCTCTGAGACAGTTAAGCAGCCCATGAGACTCCTGATATTTATTTGACGTTCAGTATTATGCATGTGATTACACCTTGCCAGACTGCATATGTGGCCACGTCCCATACTGAGTGACACGTATTGTGGAGGAGCCTGTCTGGGGGTTATATCACAGTCTGGCTGGTAACTGGCATTGTAATGGATTTCTGTTATACATTATCTGGTAGTCACATGAAGGGGATGTTAATGGACTTGATGAACTGATTCGATGATGATTTGTCCAAGTTTATAAACGATAAGCTAAACCCACTTAGTGCACTTTCACTGTCAGACAATATCTACATACACCGCGACATCCCCCGGGATCTTACCCCACTCTGGACTGTCCCTGGGGGTATATCGCCGGACCCCCTGAGGGTATAACCCCGACTTCCCAAGAGTCTACCCGCACGACCAACCCTGGAGGGTCTGCCCCATCTCTCTCCTGGGGAGGTCTATCCCAGCTCTCAGGGGGTTTACTCTGAACCCCCGGGGGTGTACCCCCGACCTCCCTCTGTTTGGTCTACCCCTCACTGTAAACTGTTAACCTCAAGCGCGTGAAACAGTAAGAATTTTCGTGAGATGTAAGCCTTTGTACCGAGCATTATGAGACCACAGGATACACTCACAGTGAAGAAGGATACTTGCTGACTGCACTAAGGTCATTTAAGCAGCGACCAGTTTCTGTTACGTCCCCTCCTAGAATACGATAACTCCCGGCACCTCCTCTGCCAACGATCTTTCTCCAACCTGTTCCGTCACCTCCTCCACCCTACCCTCACCCTCCACCATCCTCACCCCTTCCAAACAAACCTGTAACTCCCCTTTCTCCCTATACACACTCTCCGCCACCAAGCTCACCACCGTCGCCCCTCTTGAGCTCTCCCTCCCAACAGTGCCTCACCCCGTCCGCAGTGGTTCCCAGACTTTCCGTTCTGTGTCCCCCCACACAAAATACGATAACGTCGATGACCCCCGTCTACGTCTTCGTTTGAAGAGACAAAGCAGTTAAGTTCGGGCGTGTTACTTGTGTAATTTTAACAATTCTTGTTATTAAACAACGAGAATACTCAAAATGAACTGGGATTCCAGTGTTGCTGTTAAAATTGCGTGTTCACCACCATTAGAGTTGTCAGTGTCTGAGAAACAATAAGGGCACAGAGGAGATAACCTTCCACGTGGAACTGATTACATTCTTTCAGGCTGCCGCTTAACAGCTTGGAAAACTGTGCTTTGTAAAGACAGGTAGACGGGTTCAACTGAAACGCAAAGACAACCACTCTGCTCTAACGTCCCATTATCACCCCAGCGTACTCCGGTTCTCATCTACGATTGTTCTATGGCAAATCAATCATTTCAGATTTCTAGGACTTCATTTTCCATGCCTTCAAGTATTTTGTGTACGAGATGGATGATAGGACAAACAATATTCACAGGTCTTGCCCGAGGAAAAAAGAGTCGTAAAGTTCGCACGGAAGAATCCAAACACTTAAGTTATCCCATGTCTCGCTTGAAATATACCATGACCCCCAGTCTGCGTACCACTGCATTACACCATACGTCCCAGAGATGTATAGGATATCCGCATCAGCATCTGCACAGCATTTTTATAATCCGCATCCGCATCTGCATCCGTGTTTGTGATAAAATCAACCTCCGCATCCACATCCGCATTTTCGATTTAACATCCGCATCCGCAGATCTCCGAATTCAGACATCTGATACAATTCTGTTTACGTCCAAACACTGGCATCGATTCGCATTCGTGTGTGTGTGTGTGTGTGTGTGTGTGTGTGTGTGTGTGTGTGTGTTCTTACCTCATTGTATCTTTACAGGAATCAGTCACGCTCGTGCTGTCCTGTGTATTAAACCATTTTTATCATACATATCCTTAACGTTATGAATAGTTTTGGCACACACTATTTCATTCGGCAGTGTATTCCACTGATCAATTGCCTAGTTTGGGAAACTGAATTTCCATACGTCTTTATCACCTTTTTTATGCAGTTTTTTGCAGTGTCCTCTTGCCGATGCTTCCCCATAGGTTACATACTCATTGATTATTTTCTCTTTCCCTGTGATGCATTTATGTAGCATAATCATGTTTCCTCTTTTCTTTCTCTCTTGTAATATTGGTAGATTCAGTTTTTCTAGTCTTTCTTCATAGCTTAGATCCCTTAAACTTTGTACCCATCTTGTAGCTGCCCTTTGTACCGTTTCAGTTTTATCAACGTGTTTTTTGAGATGTGGATTCCAGACGACTGATGCATACTCCAGTGTGTGTGTGTGCGTGTGTGGTGACAGCCGCATTAAATCTTGTGGTCAGCTCGGAATAAGAATCACATCCTTGCCCAAAACGCACACACACACACACACACACACACACACCGCATAAACATATTAAAATTTTCTACACTTCTCCAAACAATCTACTCCTTATACATTATACCCAGTAATTTATTTTTATATATAATTTCTGTCATAAACTTCTCTTTCTGCAAAACCCATGTTGAAAATGAAGCAAGAAGAAGGCGATGGAGGAGGAGGAAGAGGAGAAGAAGATGAGGAGGGATTGGCGGGAGGGAGTAGTAAGATAGGGAAGGGGAAGGGTGATGGAGAAGAGAGGGGGGGAAGGGGTGAAAAGGAATGTGGAAGGGGAAGGGAATAGGGGAGTGGGAGAGGGAGATTGAGAAAGAGAGAGAGGGAGGGAAGGGTGGAGGGAGAAGAGGAGGGGGAGGGTAGGAGGAGGAGGGGAAGAGGGAAAGGGAGGAAAATTGAGGAGGAAGGGAAGAGGGAGAGGGATGGGAGGAGGAGAATCGATGGGGAGGGAGAAGCATAGTAGTGGTAGTAGCAGTAGTAGTAGAAGTAGAAGTAGGAAGAGAGAAAGAGAAGAACCATGAAGAGAGAGAGAGAAAGATAGAGTGTGTGTGTGTGTGTGTGTGTGTGTGTGTGTGTGTGTGTGTGTGTGTGTGTGT
>JAGKTI010000736.1:95105-116088 GCA_018397915.1 Birgus latro | reverse complement strand
ATTCTCATCCATCTCTGCAGGCACACCCCACTCACCAACCACTCCATCCACCTTCTCATTCCCTACTTTTCCATTCATATCTCCAATCAGAAACACTCTCTCATTCCTTTCAAACTTTTCCAAGCAGGCTTCCACATTTGTCCAAAACTCTTCTCTCACTCTACTTACACGATCTTGCGTTGGCGCATACACGCACACAATTGCCCACATTTGTGAAAAGAAAACAAATTAAGCAGTGTCTCACACTATTATTGGAATGTATGCAGTCAGCCACATTAGTGTTTTCTCTTGTTCACAGTGAAAAATTGAATTGGTCTGTGTAAGGTTTTAAGTAGTTCATTCTGAATATTCATTACCTTTGTTTTTAATGTTTGTGTTAATAATTAATGTTTCATTTTATACTTCTGTTCACATATAATAACTTATGTTGCTATTAACCCTTTCACCATGGAAGATCCCCTTTCACCTGACAAAAGAGTCATCAGTAGTACAGTATTAAAAGCAAAATTAACACAAGACTGCATGATACTATGAAAAAAAAAAAAAATCTGAACCTGTACTATCTCACCTCACCAAACATCAGCCATACCCAGCTCCAGTCATGTGACTTCCTTTCTCAGTCTTGGTGTTTTGGTTTATGAATATTACGCCAGTGCAATTGCATCCACTTCTTAGTACCACAGGGACTGGTGTGTTGGCTCTCTTATGTGGCACCACTGTATTTGCTTATGTCTTACATCTTCTGCGGTCTGATTATTGTAACAGATTTGTTCCAGCACAGTAAACATTAGATGTAAACATCTAAATAGTGAAGGATTATTGTACCCAAAATTTTTTACAGGACAGAACTATAGAACAAAAACTAATTCAATACATAAAATCAGTAAGAGGTAGAAGGTACATTCAAAATGGTATTTATTAACTTTTTATCATTTTTTTTTTAATTACAATAAATGATCTTTTCAATGATTACTCCTACCAGATGAGATTAAAATAATTCTTATGTAGCAATATAATTGGAAAAAAAGAAAAAAGAAAAAGGAGGTTACCTACATTTTTCATGCACAAACTAAGTTTTGGCATCATCATCATCATCATCATCATCATTGTCATTTTCATTGTCATTATCATCATCATCATCCTGCCTCCCAACTTCTTTCTCCCCACTTCACAGATGGGGTGAGGTAAAGTCCAGAAGGCAAGGGAAAAGAAAGAAATATGATAGTGGGAGAACTAATTAACAGCATGCCCAGTGAAATGAGCCACATACTATGTCAGTCACTGTTCAGGCTCCCAGAATCCTGACCTTTCCTCACAGGCACACTCCTCCACACATAAGTGCATCATAATTACTTAACAAACAGAGTCAGTCCAATGACTGTCAGGTTAAAGTAGAGGTGCCAGATCCTTTTCATGTGCTTCTCCTTACAAAATTCATTCAAAGATCTCAACCTATTATCAATTCAGTAGCCTCACCAACCTTCATACTTTGCTTTCTCACACATTCCTTCACCGTATCTTTCCACTTTCTTCTTAAATTACCATGCCTTCTTCTACCTTCAGATTCACTCACTGTATATGCTTTTCACCACCCATTTATACCAGTTCTTTCCATGTAACCATACACTATCTAAGAATTCTTTGTTCAGCCTTCCATACTCCACATCATTCATGAATTTTAAAAAATTCTTATCCTACCTGTTCTCTGCACTCTACAAACACCCATCTCGACCATTGTAACCCTTAACTTTTTTGTCTTCATGTCACACCAAAGTCTCACTCCCACAACCTGCAAAATACTGTTCATTATTATTTTTTTTTTTTTTTACCCTAATTTACCATCCAACAACTGTCCCTAACACTCAGGGACACACAGTCACTGAGAATTAAAGATAGAGAGATTTATGAAGTGACTGAGGGGAGTTGAGAGAGACCAAATGAAAAGTCCCTGCCCACAGCAGTATTTGAATCTGCAGCAACCCATCCGTCACACCAAGAGTGTTGCACATTTCCAGCCTTGCTACAGTCACCCTGTTTTGTACTGTCATTAGTGTTTGCTTGATAATTGTATGCAACTTCTTTTTCTAGCTCAGTTTTCTCCATTACTTTTTGATTTATGGTATTGAATAGGGTCACATCTTGTAGGAGAAATCCTTGCAATGGAAAATATTTAATTAAATTTTTAAAATCTTTTAATCAGTAGTGTTGTAGATGAAGGTATAAAATTTAACATTGTTTAGCACATTACTTCCACCATTGTCCACATTGGAGACTTAACACTAAACAGAGCTGGGAAAATGTATGCTGTTTTGATGTGTCTGTTACCCATTAAACAGTCATAAACATTGAACCATTGTGAATTGTATGACTGTCTTAAAGCACATATATGTCTTGGTACTGTTTGGGATCAACAAGGTTAATGTGCTGAAGAGGGTTGCCTTCAAGCAATGGCACCAGTATAACCAGGCAGCAAAACTGCCCAATTATACAACTCAGTTATACAGATGTCACTCAGCACCCACCCTGTCTTTCAAAAGAGAATGGTGGACCGCAGGAGAAGAACATCTTCAACTTGCAAGTCACCAGTTTCATGTTCAGATGAGCCTAGGGCTTCAGTGACAACAATATCAAGCTCTAAAAATCACAAGTGGTGAATATTATGATGGCTTTGTGGGTGATGAGCTTTGTGCCATCTATTATTACTGTTAGGTCTCTACAGTAAACGTGGATTTGCATTCATGGCATCCTAGAGTGGAGCCACCTTGTCTAAAAGGGGCTCTTGCCTTAGAATTAATAACCACTGTATAACTTCATCATCACTTGACACCACTTCCCTTCCATACTTTTGTGGTTGTTTTAGAGATTATAATTTTAAAGAAAATTAGTATCCAGAACATTGTGATAAACTCAGTTGTCATTGTTTGAGTGTAGGTTTTTAAAGAAATATTAGTCACACTGAATATTATTTTTGGTAGGCTGTAAGTACAGCATTCTTTTACAGTCAGTAGTGTGGCCCAATTATAGCACAAACCTGGTTTACATTTACCACCAATTTTGGCATATTTCCATAGTTCATTTAGCATGGTGTCAGTGAAATGCTAGTTTCATTTTGAAGTACAGTAGTAATCTCTGGCTTTCTTGCATATTGGTGCATTTTGGTTTGAATATAATTGTGACAAATGACATAATGGACACCATTATAACCTGGAAGACTGGCCACATTATAGCTGCCTGTAATAATGATTTTTTTTAGCAGTATCTAGTTGACCTGCTTAAGAAAAGACATTCCAGTACTTAATGTTTCTACTAAACTCATACTTTTATGGTACAGAACATTAATTAGACAGTGTTATGCAGAAGACTTTTTGCATTCAAGTTACATGTAATTTTGTTTGCTGATTTGGGTTGTGTATATTGCTTTAAATTTGGTTTATGTTTTCTTAGTTTTAACCCTTCAGCCTGAGACATCTTCTGTATTTCTAGCTAATGTTGTGTGATTTTATTCAGTTTTGGAAAAACCCTCCTCAGAATGAAAGGATTAAAATTACTCTCTATTAACCCCATAATCCTAATGATGTCCTTGTTTTTTTTTTGTTTTTTTTGCCAACATCACATTTTTTAATGAACTTCAGAGAAACCACTTTGACTGAAGGACTGACCATTGTTTCAGTTTCATTCAGTTATTTTTTACAATCTTTACTACTTGCTTGAGAGCAGTTTCAGGTATGCTGATATGTTGAAAATTGTCAAAAATGACTTTGTGCAATTATTAAAAAATCAGGTTAGCAAAACACGCATGGATGAATTGAGTTCTGCTCTACAGTTGTGATTTTGCAGTTCTGGTCCAGTGCCAGTCTTTCATGTTTTTTATGTAGTACATTAGAGTCAAGTGGAAAGTTACAAGTGTATTAAATCTACTCACTGCACAAGCCTTTAACACCTCACTGTGATAACACTCTTTAAAGTTATTCTTCCTGTCACGAAATAATTTTATTCACCATATGGGAAACTTCTTATGTTTATGAAAAAATAGAAACTCATCATTAATCCATTTATCACTACAGTACAAAATGTCTTCCATGAACAAATAATTGTTTACCATTTAGTGGCATAATCAGTAGAGATGCCACTAGCCACCCCTGAAAAATGCATGGCTACCCCAGTGGCCTCCCTAGATTTCTGGATCCCTTCAAGAGCTTTTCTTAGACCACACAATAATTACAGTAGACTTGGTCATCCCTAAGTCACCTCATATAGTAAATCCTATATCCCTTGGTTATCACACATAATTGGTAACGAGCATAGTGCGTGATAACAAAATTGTGCGATAGCAAAAGCACAGAACTAATAGGATTTATCCTAATTGGTACCGGGCTTCCCAAATGCAAGCCCAGATTTTCACATTTACAACAGTTTAAATCTGCTGACTACATACATATTGTTATAGTAAGTATTAGAAACACACATAGGCATGGTTAGGTTAATAGAGTGTAATGAAAAAGGCACAATAAAGAAGAAATATGTACCATAGAGACCTGAGATGGGCTTGAGATGAGGAGTTCTAAGGCTAGGGGGTGAAGAATTAGTGGTCGCCACCTGAGATTAGCTCCTTCACTCCAATATTGCCTCTTATTTTACTCTTGCAATGGCACCAAGAGGGCCCCTCATCTTTGAATCCCTCAAAGCCATCAGAAGCCACAGACCCTTCACTATTATTATCAGCAGAAACCAGCTCAGGTGTGTGATGATGATGTTTTTGAGCCAAAAAATGTGCAGTAACATTAGAAGTGCAGATTTTCATCTTGCAGTGCTAATGAAAATTGCTATGGCCAAGTGCACGATAACCAAGGGATCACCTTATACCCTTGGTGCCATTGCAAGAGTAAAATAAAAGGCATTATTGTACTGAAGGGGTTAAATGCATGCAGATGTGAGTAAAATCATGAAAAAATTATGTACACACAATAGATGTAGCAGTTTGCATAATCATGTTTCTACAGTATATGATTTTGTCTCCCAAAAATTTTGTAATGCATTACCTAAACTGTTACTAAATATGTAAAACATTGCCAAAACTGTTACCAATGCAGTAATGAAAATTGTGCTGAGGTTTGTTGCAGAAAATCTGAAGAAGAGAAAAGTTTTACCTCAAAGGAGCAATAACATCTTTATTACTCTTAATGCATTATGTGTCTTTCAAGCTAAATGACATCTTTTGGTTTGCAACAAGAATGTGAATTTAGGAAACATCATTGGACTCGTACCTAAGAGATAAATGGAGACTGGTCTCAACCCTTATATGAAAAGGGATATTCTCTAGAAATAAAATAAATTCTTGGTGTTAAGAAGTATATAAGAAAGGGACCATTTTGTTAACAGGCCTGCCATTGAGGCTATAATCTGACTAATGTTTGTGAAAGAGATTTGAAGCCAACTAGTTATTAACAGATGAATACTTAGATTCTGTATTTTGTATCAACAAATTTTCATTCCTTGTTTCTCTTGTTCCCCATATTCCATGCAGTCATATGCAATGTTAACAGTTTATGGTTTTTTTCAAAAACAGCTAGTTCATAGCAACCCATCTTATCCTAAGTGTATTATATTCTAAGGCTCTTGTCCGTATTACATGTACTTTGATTTACCATTGTATACAGACATAGTTAAATGAATCCAGTGCAGCTGTATCTGTTGAAGTATTCTCATCATTCATACAGTGGATCTTAAATTCCATTTGGCATAAGCTGTGTCTCCAGTAGATGTGTTAGTTTGTCCCTCTCCTCCATGTAGTCTAAATCAGATCAGCTTTTATATTTATTTTTTATTTTTTATTTTTTATTTTTTTTTTTTTTAATGCAAGGAAGAAGGAACCACACAGTTCTTTGATGACCAAATCAGTTACTTTCCACGTTTCCATCATCATTATTATTATTATTACTTCATTCACCATGGTTATATGGGGTGGAGATACCTAGAGCATGGATCTTCTATCTTGTGAAACATTTGGAGAAAAATGTACCATTGCCATCTCCTCACTTTTAATTTTTGGAATTAAAAGTCTGATTGCACATCAGGTGGAGTGCAGTAGTGTTGGTACATTGCTGAACGTTTCACATTTTATTCTCATATCACCATTACCATGTGTACACACCTCAGTGATCATTATTAATATTCATAATCACATTTTCCTGTTTTTTTTTTTTTTATCATTGGTATTGTTATGATAACCATAATTTGATGCGTATGCTTGTTTGTTATAATTTTTATATATATCAGAAATTCACTTCTTAATGTCTGATCAACAGGAGAGATCCCAGCAGTATCATTCAGTGCAGTAATGTCAATAATCTTTCATATTTTCACTTTTTGATTGATGTATATGAATATTGTTCCACTTGCCATTACTGTTTAACTCTTCATCACTGTTATTATGTTTATTCTGTTGTCTTCATGATCTTGATTCTTTGCTAATGCTTTGTAATTAGGTAGCTGAGATTTTTCTTTGTGATGAGCTACTTGTCCTGTGAATTTATCATGACCTTCTCTTGTGGGTGACAGGGCCTAGTGTTCAGCATGCTGCAGAATCAGGGTGAGGTGGACAAGATGAGTGATGATTCATCAGACTTAGTGGCCATCTCGGGTGACACCCGCATCTCAGTCAGTGTCCAGCAGGTCACGTCACGTTTTAAGGCTGTCCAAGCCACCGCTAAGGTCAGTAACCACTGTAATCATTCCAGACATTTTCAAGGTTCACTGGAAGTGATGGTTATTAATCATGATGGTTGAGGATTTCTGGCATGTATTATAACCCTTTTAAAGTACAAATGAATCAGTTAGACTTGTTTTTATATGCAAGTGTATTGCAAGAGTTAACCTTTTATTGTTTCTTTATTTTCAGGAAATCCTCAAAAAGTGTGAAGTAGGAGTTAGTGATCACAAAGCATTTATTGAGAAGTACAGTCAAAGTGTAGGATGGCTGACAGCTGCCCAAGACAAATTAGCCAGATGTGTAGAAATGCAAGGAGATAGAGTAACTCTCCAGAAAAGATTAGAAATCACAAAGGAATTGCTTGGAGAAAAACAGAATGCTTTATCATTGGTCAACACAACAGTAGAACTTGGAGAGAAACTGTACCCATCAACATCTGAGGATGGAAGAGAAGCTATTAGAATACAACTTGAAGATCTCCAGGGAGCTTTTGACACTTTGTTTGATAGCAGTTCTACTATGGAAAGAGATTTATATAGTAAGATGAGCCGATGGACCAACTTTGAGGAGGCTAGTGAGCATCTTAAGCAATGGTTAAAGGAAACACAAGCTCAAATACCTGATGATATTGAATTGAAAACAACTCTAGATGAGAAAAGAGCTCAGTTACAGACTTACAGAATGCTTTTGCATGACATTCTTGCTAAGCAGCAGACTATTTTAGATATCCGTGACAAAGCCGAGAATCTTCCAGAGAAAGCTGATCGTGTAAAATCATTCCTTGAATCTGCAGTAATTCACCATCAAGAAATGCTTCATCGTGTTCAGTCTTATCTAGAACAGTATGAAGGCATTGTCAGTGACCATCAGCAGTATACGAAGGTTGTGTATGAGACACAGGAATGGCTGGATGCCACCCAGCGCTCTATAGAAATGTGGGATGAGGGTCTTAGTGATCATATCACACTTCATGCCAACTTGGAAAAGTTAAAGAATCTTCAGTTAAGCTTGCCAGAAGAAGAGCCAAGAATTCAACAGATACGAACACTTGGTGAGAAGGTTATTCCAGGCACCATTGAATCTGGCCAGATACAGGTGCGTAATCAGATTGATTTAACACAGCAAGAATGGCAAGGTCTTATTTCAGCTGTTTCCTCAACGATAGAAAAAGTTGAAGCTACCTTAAATCAGTGGGGAGACTTTGAGACAATGAAAGATGCCATCCAGTTGTGGCTGCGTGAAACTGACAATAAGCTTCATGCTGTCAATCTGAAATCCACACTGCCTGAAAAACATGAAACTTTAGAAGCACTGAAAGTTTTGCAAGGTGAAGTACGAGCCAAGGAGCTTGAAATTGATCAACTGACAGAGCGAGCACAGCAGTTGTACCAGGGTAGCCATTCTTCCCGAGGTTCTCAGGTCAGTGAATTATGTGCACGCTATCAGCAGATTTCAAAGAAAGTTAAGGATGTTCATTCAAGATGGCATCAGTATGTTACTTACCATGCAGATTATAACAGTAGGGTAGCTGAATGCCACAACTGGCTTCAAGATATCAAGAAGAAACTTGGCTATTGTTCAGACCTTTCTGCTACATCACAAGAAGACTTAGATAAGAAAATGGAAGCTATTCAGGATCTGTTGCTTTACAAAGAAGAAGGATTTAGCAAAGTTCAAGCAACTGTTGAGTTAGCACAGACTGTATTGGCCAACACAGCTCCTGCAGGTCATGATGTGATCAACCAGGCTGTTGAAAAGTTACAGCAAGATTGGAGTGCTCTTGCATCTAAGATGGTGGAAACAAAAACTTATTTGGATGAAACCACTCATCGCTGGGCTGGCTTCCTAGAGAATATTCATCAGCTTAATAAGACCATTGAACATGTGGAACACACCCTGTCAGATGTTAGCCAGTTCCAGTCTTCTCTGTCAGAGAAGAGAGCACAGCTAGAACGACTCAAAGTAAGTTTACTTGTTTGACTCATAGTTTTCTTTGGATATTATTAATTATAAGCATCCTTACTCATTGACACAATATCATTCACTGAGATACTTTGTATGAAATGCTTACAGTCATTTGTGGTCTTTCCTCTTCATTAGTTTTGTATTTTCAGAGTTTGGAAGAGAAGCTTCGCTGTGAGAAATTTGAAGTGGAAAGTTTGAAGGTAAAAGCTTCTGAGATGTTAGCAAGTGGACAGCAAGCTCAGGCAGCATCTCAGGCACAGAATATTCTTAAGCAGTTTGAAAACCTGTCTGATCGTATTAAATCTCTACGAGTAGAAAGAGAGACTCAGTATCGTGATCACCGGCATTATAAGGAAGCATATGACGACCTTCATGCATTTGTTAACCGAACTCGAGACAAGATTCCAGCTCTTAAGCAGAAGAATCTTGGAGATAGACTTTCTATAGAAACAGCTGTACAAGCTCTAGACACACTATTAACCAGACAAGCTCAGGGTCAGATATTAGTAGATCAGTTGCTTCACCGTGGTGAGGTCTTCCTGCATTCCACATCTTCCTCTGGTCAAGAGCATTACAGGAATGAAATGCGTGCTGTGAAAGAAAGCTTTGAGGAGCTTTTTAAGGATATTGCCAAACAAAAAGAGAACCTTGAAAAGACAGTGGTTCAGTGGCGAGATTACAAAGATGAGTATGAGAAACTTTCAGACTGGCTTCAGAAAGCAGATGCTGATATGAAGGCATACAAAACTATGCTTTATGCAAGCATTGGAGAGAAAACACAGCAAGTCAGCAATGTCAAGGTAAATTCGTTATGAGTCATTTACATTAATATGATCTTGTTCTATTTTACTTACTGCTTTGTTCAACACAAATATTGCAGTGCACATAATATTAGTGTTATATGGAAATATATACTGTACAGTAGAGTAACTCATTGTTTCATGCAAGTTCTTTTCTCATGAAGCATGTTTTACCATGAAGCATAAACCTCTACTCAAATTCAATTTGCATGTTCCCCTCCACAGTTTGCACATATCTGGTGGTGTGCAAATCATGCTTTTACCTTGAGAAAAGGTATTTTTTACAGTTCTGAAGTGATTTCAGTAGAATGAAGTGTGTGAAGAGTGCTTGTCAGCTGATGCATAGTGCCCACTGCCACACCAAATTAAAACATAATTATCTTAAATATGATCTCTGCCTTACAATGGTGAACATCAGTTAATAAATTTTGAGCTTTATTTTTGACAGCATTTGAGTAAAATGTGTGAAATTGAGGGCAGGTTTTGGAAAATTTTATTTTCTTAGATGTGTTAGCCAAATATCAATGTTTCTTATGGAATGTTTTGCATGATTTTTTTTGCAATTTTTTTTCTTCTTTTTTACATTAGCTCCACAAAATTAAAGATCACTCTAGTAATACTTCCTCAATTATAATTAACTGTTGTCATAATGGTTTAGCAGTATTTTTTATGTGTGTATTTATTTTGTCAAGTGACAGATAATTCACAGTGTACCAGAATTGTCTACATATCATCATCATCATCATCATCATCTGGACCTCCTTTCCCACCTTAGGGGGGTTGAGGAGTAGCAACATCCAGACAACCAAAGTTTGCCCAATTCAATGGGCCACGCTTCCATTTACTCATCATTCAAGCCCATGGAATCCTGGCTCCATCTGATAGGCCGAAAGGTTTCATTACATGCAGTAGCATCACACATACCTATCTGATAGAGTCAATCCAAATGTTGTCATGTTAAAAGGGGGTGCCAAATCCCTGGTCGTGCACTTCTCCACAAAATTCATCCAGCCAAGTTGATCTCTTGTCGGTCCCTGAGCCTCACCAACTTCCATACCTCTCTTCCTCACACTCACATCCGCCATGTCTTTCCACCTTCTTCTTGGCTTACCTCACCTCCTTCCTTCTTCAGATTCACTCAGATATACCTTTTTCACCACTCTATTGTCGTCCATTCTCTCCACATGACCATACCATCTCAATATACTCTATTTAGTTTTGGTGTCTACTGACCTCCTCACTCCGCATCTTTCACGAATCACAGTATTCTGTATCCTATCCACTCTCTGTACTCACATACATTCCTCAGCAGTCCCATCTCCATTGCTCTTATTCTTGACTTTTCTTTATCATGTCACACCAAAGTCTCATACTCGTATGTTAAAGTTGGCACTAGCACTCCTTCAAGTAAGCCTCATGCAGCTGCATCAGTCAAGCCTCTGTTTCTTGTCAAGACCTTCATAGCACCAGCTACTCTCCTTCTTTGTATCACTCTGCTTTTCACTTCTTTTGCATATTTTACTCACTTTTCTATCACAGTTCCCAGGTATTTGAACTCTCTCACCAATTCCTGTCTTTCTCCATTCAGTGGAACATCACACTTGGAGTCACCTTCTTTTCCAGTAACCATTTACTTTACTCTTTTCTGCATTTACTCTCAAGGCACATCACTCACAGGCATCAACAAGATTCTGCACTAGTCTGCCAAGCTCTTGTCTGGTATTTGCAAATAGTACTGCATCACCAGCATACTTCAAATTTGAGATATTCCATCCTTCTCCATTCACTACCAATACCATCTTCCTCTCCTTTACTTGTGTTTTTACTTCTCTCATCACCCAATCCATATACAGTATATACAGTATTGAACTACCATGGGGACATCACACAACCTTGTCGCATGCTTACATTGATCGTGAACCATTCAGTAGATGACCATTTACTCTTACACATGCCTCACTACCATCATAAAATTTCTTGACAGCATCTAGCAGCTTACCATCTACACCGTACATGCACAAAGCCTTCCACAGTCCTTCTCTGTGTACTTTTTTGATGCTTTTTCTGGATCCATAAATACCGTAAACACCTTCTCACTGTGCATGTTTGAGCCACACATCCCTTGCTACTCCTAAAGCCATCTTGTTTGTCACTCATTAGGTCTTCTGATATCTCTCTTAATTTCTCAGTAATAATCCTTCCATATACTTTCCCTTCAACTTTCAGTAGACTTATGCCACGATAATTCTTGCAGTCACTTCTCTCACCTTTATTTCTGCGCAGGGGTACAATCTCAGCCTTTTTCCACTCTAATGGCATAGTTTCACTCATCCATGCCTTCCTACACATCTCCAACAAGCACCTCATTCCGCTCTTTCCTCTACATTTAATCATCTCTGCATACATCTCATGAACACCAGCAGCTTTCCCATTTTTCAGCGGTTTCACAGCATTCTTCATTTCTGTGAGTGTCACGTTTCCTGGCACTGCATTTCTTCTTTGCACACCCCCAAAATCATGTTTATACCATTCTGCTCTCTCCATTCTCATTCATCAGACTTTCAAAATATTCTTTCCATCTGGTCCTTATTTCATCCCCATGGGTTAATAATCTACCACTTACATCCTTCACACTTTCACATTTCTTTCCACCTGTCACTTCTACATTTTTGCACCTCTTTCCTGAATAACGTACTACATATTCATTAGAAAAACTGTATTGATCCTTGAATTCTTTAATTTGTTGTTAATTATTGCATTCGCTTTTACTAGTGACTTATTTATTGCATTAGCTTTTACTAGTGACACACATGAAGGAGAGAACATTCAAGATTAATGGATGGGTGGATGAGATGGGATGAAATTAGTGGTGTAGCATCATGAGCATTGTGAACATGAAAATTGTTAGCTGGCCCAGCCAGTAAGGTTGTAACCAAAAACTTTTGTAGGTTCAGTGGGATTGAAAAAGGATTGAAATAGTTGGGTTTTGTGGAGAGGAGTAGATTAGACAATCAGGAATGGTGATGGGTGATGAGATTTGGCAGGAAGAATGGATACCTGTTACCAGTATTGTAGTTAGGTAGGTATAAGTATCTCCTTGGAAATAAGAAGGGAGAGAGACAAAATTGGAACGAATGGGGTGCTGTGTGGTGAAGAATGGGAGTACATAGGAAGTCTATCCATCTCTCTGTAGCCAAATGCCTCAATCCCATAAGGGGTGGCCACAAACAAATTGCCTCCATGTTGCCCTATCCCGTACCACTTCGCTTCCCTTCCTCCAACTTGCATCCCCCTCTCTCATATTCCTCTCTACCCCATCCCTCCATCTCATCCTCAATCTAGGAAGTAGCAGCAGATAATAGGAGACCAGTTGGCCCATTATGAGGTTACCTATTAAAAATAATACTAATTATTCTGCTAAAGATCAAACTAATGTGTGTGAGGAAAGGATAAGATAGAGAAAAACTATAGACAAGGAGACTTTCACCAGCCCACCATATCCTCTGGCAAGAAAAAAGATAGAAAAACCTGATTATTTTTAGAAAGAACAAACATGGAAATTTTTGTAGGAAAGACAGACAAGGGAATACTAAGCACTGTACAATGCAATCTCTAATCTACAAATCTGATAACAAGTGCATACACATTCACAAAATGTTCTCATAGTTGACCAGTCATCCCCCATGGTAAAAAATGTTGTCTTGAAGATTGGTTAACATTGCCATTAAACTAGGGATAGCTTTGGTCTATGGTTATGAGCAAACTCTGAAACCTTTAGTTTTTTTAGTTCATTCTTAAATGAACCATTAGCCACCAACCAGGATCCAGCTTGTGACAAAACTTGGTAGCAAACCAAATTTTGAGATTGCTCAAACTGCCAAATCAACTTTTACCCATTTCCGAGCATAAGGACCCTGAGGTTAGGCTGCCCCTGGTAGCATTCAAAATAAATAAATAAATAATAGTAATAATTATTATGGCCGAGTCAGGGACTCAGACCACTGCCCGTTCCCCATTGCATTTCACAAACCGAACGTTACTAATTGCACCTCCAGATGGGCGTAAAAGTCCATGAAATATATATTATTGTGGATTTTAAGTGATGACACCACAGTTGCACTATAAGGTACTGGGAAAATTATTAACTTCAGGTGTACATATGCAGTGTTGGTGACTGGTATGCACCTTACAGATGCATATTGCACTTTATTTATTTGGTGGTTTTTGCAAAGTAAGTAGAGGTAATAACATTTTTTGTGGTCTACAAATTTCCAATTATTTCCTAATTGTCAGTGTTCAGATAATATTAATATTTGCTCAGTGGCTAGAATGAGCTAATTAAGTAAGCTCTTTACTCTCAGGGGATGACTAATGCTTAAAAGAAAAAATCATATACTCTGTGGTACAAGCCATGCAGATATTTACTATCCATCCATCCATCATCCAATCCCACGTTGCCCCATGAGGAGCTTAGGAGCCCGGGGCTAGGGAAGTTTGTCCCTGACATTTAAGATGAGAGTGACCAGCCTCACTCATTTGTGAGTGGCATTACGTGAGCAGTAAACCCCAACCACCCCTTGGATATAAACCTTCAACGGCTCAATCCGATTGGAGTGCCGTAGATACCCACTAAACCACCAGACACCATTATTTGGTTATATGGTTACCACCATTTGGCTTGTCACTCATAGGCACCCATAGGTAGAAGGAAGAGGAAAGAATGATGGAAAGATAGATAGAAGAGGGAGTGTAAAGTCACCCATTGGCTGAAGGGCGAGGAAAGAATGAAGTAAAGAATGACAGTAGAGGAAGGAATGAAAGAAGGAAGGAGGAAAGAAAAGAACAGACACCCGAGAGCAGAACTACATCGAGTGAGTGGATGGGTTTAATATAAAAGATGTCCCACTTTCACCTGAATTTTTGCCCAAGTCCACAGAACTCTGATATAAATTTAGTTGTTTTGTAACATTTGTACACTGCTAAATTTACTCAAACCATGGGATAACCACAGTCCATCCATTAACTTAGATTTGCCCCAAGTCTTCAAATTCTCATGGTTTACATAATGTCTGCATACCATTAAATTCAACCAAACCATGGTCTAACCACTATCTAACTGATATATTAAAGTTTGCCCCAAGTCTACAAAATTCTGGTATAAATTCATCACCAAACCATCAGCTAACCACCATTCATCATCAGCTTCAGGTTTGATGCTGTATGGGATCACATCGTTGTTAGTATACACATCAACCTAGAAGTTGGCAGCTCTCAGATATGGCTTATAATATTGAAATATTGTTCTTGCCAGATTTTGAATGTTACCATAGTTTTTGCAGTAATGAGTTTCGCTGGTGGGCTGGTGTTTTTTTTCCATTGTTCCGCTAACGAATATTAAAGTGAAGATGGGCATAATATGTTGAGTGTGAGAAGCTTTCAGTCACAAGCAAAAATGAATACAGTAGGATGGGCAAAAAGTTAGGACAGATTAGAATTCGGCCCATAGGCAGGATTTACTAGTGGGGGTGCAAATCATTTGTAAACGTGGTCCATGAAAAGAGGGCTCTTGGGATTCATCCATGAAAATAATGCTTTATACTTTTTATGTATCTGATACATTATTTCCTAATCCAGCCCTCACAATCATCACTAGCACCACATCTTTACTCATGAACCTCGCCATTATCCCAGCCCTCACCACTGTCATCATCACAGCCCTCACCCTTTTCACACCTCAGTTCTCACCATTACTGTTATCACCACCACAGCCCTTTTTACAGTTACCATCACCACAGCCCTCACCATCACCACCACCCTCCCCACCACCACAACTCTCACCATCACATTATCACCACCACTGCCCATACTCTGTTACCATCACCACAGCCCTCACCACTGCCATTTCCATCACCACAACCTTCACCACCACCACAGCCTTCACAGTCTCAATTATCACTTCCACAGTCCCCACCATCATCACCGTTACCACCTTCACAGTCCCCACCATCACGATTACCACATCCTTTTGAGCCTTCACCACCATTTTTAGCTACAGCAAATGTTGTTTCCTTAGTAATAGTCTTAACTGGAGGATGCTTTTTGTTCTGTGGAAATTAAATGTTTGTATCTAATTACGGTGATATTGTACTTTAAGTGTGTTTAAATATTTCAGGATCTGCTTGAGAATCTTGATAAACATCAGGTTCAACTGAAGAAGCTGAATGAACTTTCTCAAACTCTACAGGAAACTCATCTTGACTCATTTGTGCAAAACCAGATGCGTCACCTAAACTCTAGGTACCAAGTTCTTGTCAACATGGCTAAAGATGTGTTGAGGAAAGTAGAAGTGAGCTTTGACCAACATCGCCAGTATGAAACTTATTTGAAAAAGGCACAGGAATGGATAGACAATGCTCGTATGGTTGTCAGAGATTGCATGGACATGTCACCTGACTCAGGAAAGGAAAGTATTGAGAGACACTTGGAAATGATACAATCCCTTATAAAAAAACAAGAAGAAGGTCAGTCACTGGTTCATCAGGCTGTAAACTGGGGTGAAAAAGTGTTGAGAAACACACGCTCTGATGGCCGTGACACAATTAATGAATCACTGGAAGATATTCAATCTGATTGGGACAGACTTATAAAAAAGTTGTCAAGCACCAAAGTAACATTGGAAACTAATCTACTTCAATGGGCTGACATGAATGCTTCATATATTAACATGCAGCAGTGGATAAGTGAGAGAGAAGCAAAACTCCAGCAGCTCACTTCTGCTGTGAATGCTTCTAGCAAGAGAAGCTCTGGTCTCTCTCATAGAATTTCTACCCTCAGTATTGGAGAGAGGAAAGCAAATCTCCGTCGAACTAACAGTATTGTGCAAGACATTGTATCCTTTGAACCTATGATTGAATCTGTAACATCCAAAGCAGTAGAGAACCAGACTAGCCAGATGAAGAATAATGCCTCAGAAATATCTAGTAAATACCATAATTTAAGCAAACAAGCAAAAGAGTTGCTTGAAAAACAAAAAGACATGGTTGATCATCATCAAGAGTTTGTAGATGCAGGAAATGAATTCATGCACTGGCTGAGAGCTGCTAAAGAAAGAATGGCTAAATGTGCAGAACCCACTGGTGACAAGGACACAATAAGTGGCAAGGCAACTATTCTAAAGTTACTCCAAAATGAACAGGAAGAAGGACAGAATAAATTAGATAAAGCCTTCACCTTAGCAGAAAAGGCATGCAGTTTGGCAGATGAAGAAGATAAGGAAGTCATAGAAGAAGAAGTAGCCTTTTTGCAGGATGAATTTGATAGTTTCCTGTGAGTATTCATACTTAACTATGTTCAGTATCGGAGCAGTGTGGTATGTCATGTAGCTACTGATATAGAAAAGCAAATTACCCTTATTCTGGACCATCTGTATTCATATGTAAATACTTTCAAAATACACGTAGTTATATTAGCATACATAAGTTGTGCTTTTAAATGTGGCCATACAGTAACTTATGTTTAATAAGGAACTGTGAAAGTTGAAGTTATACACTGAGAGGTTTAAATGTAAGTTTATTGGGTAAAGACAACACTGGGTGCATGTAGTCTGTAGTATTATACTCAGTTGCCATTCCTAAATTCCCACTTTTCAAATATTTTGTTAGTCAGCTAGTATCATTATATTCTGAACAGTTGGTCTACTTTTGTGATGACTTGATTCCCAAACTTTACTGCTAATTGTGCCATTTTATTTCAGGGGTCAGGTTGGCAAAACAAAGAACCTTCTTGAAATGGGTATTGTCAAATGGACTGAATATGAAGATAAATTCAGAGAATGTGAAGAGTGGCTCAACAAAACTGAGAAACAAGTACAAAGTTATAATAAATTGCAGAATACTGTTCAAGAAAAAAGGGGTGTCCTAGAAGAGTTCCAAGCTACTTTACAGATGATTTTTGATTGGCAAAAGACACTTGACTTACTTAACATCCGTGCCCAGCTGCTTCTTGAAACCTGTGCTGATTCCAGGGTTAGCAATGCTGTAACACAGTTGACCACCAAATACAACACTCTCTTATCTCTAGCTAAGGAAGTGATGCGCCGCTTGGAAATGCACTTTCAAGAACACCACCAGCACAACCATCTGTACAGTGAATGTAGTGAATGGATTGAACAGACACGTAAAAAGCTTAATGAATGTTCTTGTGAAACCACATCTTTAAAGGAGCTTAGCAAGCAACTAGCAGATGTCAAAGCCATCAAAAGCACTCTTGAACAAGGGCAACACAAACTAAGGTATGTGTTAGAACTCAAAGAGCGTGTTATATTAAACACAGAACAAGCTGGTGCTGCCAGAATCCAAGAAGACACTGAAAATGTATGCAGGGAGTTTGACAAGCTCATGTCAGACATATATTCTATGCATCAGAATCTTAGTACCAAGATTTCACGAAGAGAGGAAACTGACAAGATGCGGGACACAGTTGCTGAATGGTTGGATGAGCTCAATGCAAAGGCATGTGAGCAAGGAGTTCTGTTTAGTGAACTAAGTGATAAGCGTGCCGCCCTTGAAAAGTACCGTATCCTCTTGAGAGATATTGCTGCTCATTTTGATGTGGTGGAACGCCTTGCTGGAAAGAAAAATGAAGAGGGTTACTCAGAGGAAGAAGTAGATGAGTGTCTAAAGAGATATGACATGATAAAGAACACAGTAATGCAGAATATAAAAACTCTGGAAGTGTATGTTAGAGAACATGAATCCTACCATAATGCAGTAGTTGAAGCTTCAGACTGGCTACGTAAAACTCGAATCACGATGCAGCAGTTTGCTGATAGTCATGGAGAAAAGGAGGAAGTTATAGAAAAGCAGCAACAGCAAGAAGATATTGCAGAGGAACTTCCTGAAGGCGAAGAATTGATTGAAAAGGTCATTGAACTCAATAAAGCAATACGCCATTCCACATCTCAGGAAGGCCAAGAGGCTCTACGATCTGAAGCTGACAACTTGCGCATGGAATGGGAAACCCTACAGCAAATGAGTATTGACATTCGACGTGTAATGGAGAAATGTCTACAGATATGGGATGAGTTCAATGAGTCATACAGTGATCTCAGTTCCTGGCTTGAGAACTTCCAGAAGAAAATTGCAAGTGAGCCAGAAGACCCCACACCAGAGGACCTTGATCATTGGAAGGTATGTGGCCTTATTTTAGTTGCAATTATTTTTTTTCTTTCCTTTCCTTTTTTTTTTTTTTTTTTTTTTTTTTCTTTTGTCAGTACATAATCTTCATACACTTATTACTCAGATTTTGTTAACATTAAAGTACTGGATAAATCCTGGTTTTCTTTCTAAGAGAGTAACTCAGATGCTTACATTTTGGCAAATACTGTACAGTACTTCTGTTTGAAAGGTTATCAGTGCATAAGTTCATTTGGGTAGTGTATTGAAGAATTATCTGAAAAAATTATGTAAGGAACAAATTCTCTATTCATCTTTATTTATGTAGAATTCATGTGGTAACAAAAGTAAGCAAGTATAAAAAAGAAAGCAACAAGCAGGATAATATAATGAAATCTGCAACTTTCTTCTTTAATATAGGGTTCAAGGTAAAAATTTTAAGCTAATGCCACTAAATTCCATGACCTTTTGTTTTAATTCACTGTACATACAATAGAAAAGTGTGGGTGTAGCAGTAAAATAAACTGAGCCATCATTAATGCTCTGACTGTATGTTAACAAAAAGTTTAGGAATAAGAGATTGTAACCAGAATTTCATTTTCAAGTGACTTTATATACTGGAAAAACTCTTTGAGCCATTCTATTGACCTTCTCACCCGGCGTATATGAGAAATGTGATTAGGATGATTGGGATGAAAGATTTTAAGAAGACTGCTTGATCTCAGGTTCACAGAGGAGATAATTATCAGAATTCTCCCCAGTGATTATGCACTGAAGGTAAATTTGCTTTGCGGATTGACAGTTTGTAAGGGTATCCATAGCCTCTTTGAGAAACTTCTTTAAAGTTTAAGTAAATAAGTTTAAATATTGAATTGCTTAACCTTTTCGTGCACAGTACCGCGATCTGCGTTCATGTGGTGTGGTGTGCCAAAGCACAGGACCGCAAATCGCGCGAAAACGCGAAAAAAATTAACCAAAAAATAAGTTTTTGGTCGATTTGCGTCAAATTTTGTTGCATTCTAGCAGCCACGTGTCTCTCCCGAGGTAAGACTTTGGCAACACTGCAATGGCTCCTATGTGCCTGTACATAGTGGTAGAATCTCAGTGCTCCACTAGCAGCCAGACAGCAGGGTTGTGCTGGGTTGTGTTGTCCCTTTAAATCTGCCATTTTCCCCCTCCCACCCGATTCTGAAGCCATTATTGAAATATTGTGACTGTACAATGTTTTTTACTATACTGTGAAGTGATTGTGTCTATTGAACATAGATATATTGTTTGTAAAGCATTGGGGCCCATTATCAGCTGTTAGGCCTAGAGGCAGAGTCTGGTTTGTTATAGCGGGGTTTCCACTCACCCTGCCCGTAAAATGATGTATTTTACCCTTACAGTGAAGACAGTACTTATATCTGTGAAACATATAGTGCCTGGATTAGTGAAGTAACTGACCTACCATAGCAGGCATTATGTTATGCCATAGAGATAACATAGACATATGGATTAGTTGCTAAGGGAACAGGCGG
Organism: Birgus latro; assembly: GCA_018397915.1. Taxonomy (NCBI): domain Eukaryota; kingdom Metazoa; phylum Arthropoda; class Malacostraca; order Decapoda; family Coenobitidae; genus Birgus; species Birgus latro. The sequence goes on along the minus strand of JAGKTI010000736.1, from coordinate 95,921 downwards.
TCTCTTACGCCATACAGTAGGGAAGGGAATAACAGAAGAGACTGGGATGGAATCATGTGATAGTGTTTTATATTGCATATGGTTCAGTGTGAAATATACGTATAAAATAGTGCAGCGAGTGTTCACCGAGAAATATTGCGTGCATTGACTGACAGCGGAAAGTTACGTAATGGTCAGAGACAAGAAAATACGCCACACAGCGACACATATATGACATTATATACATATGTAGGTGGTGGCAACCATCTTCCACTCACTTGATGTAGTGCTGCTTACTTCTTCCTTAGCATTCATCATTCTTTTTCTGTGCCTGCCCTCCTCTCTCCCTATTTCTCCCTTCTTTCCTGTCACTTCTTATTGCATTCCTTTCCTCTACAGGTGGCTTTACATTGAGTGACAAGCCAAATGGTTTCCTGTAAGCCAAGAAACCATTTACAGTGCTGGGTGGTAACCATATAACCAAACTAAACGTGCTCCCTATGTGTGAACAAGTGGGTTGGTGGAGGGTTAGTGCCCCTCCCTGTCAAACAAATAACTCAAAGTAAATGGCCACCCCTTACGGGATTATGGTGTCAGGCGACATGTGACACACATGTGCAGCGAATGTTCGTGGAGAAATCTACTGTGTGCATCGCATGTGTTAGGCAAACGTGGTGCAAGGAACAGAGAATACGCCACACACACACACACACACACACACACACACACACACACACACACACACACACACACACACCCATGAACACACATAAAACTCACACACTACCTAACTCATCTTCAGTTCCTTCAAGTTCCTGCCAGCAGCTCAACACCTCT
>JAGKTI010000736.1:32270-70095 GCA_018397915.1 Birgus latro | reverse complement strand
TCCCACCCTCATCACTTGACTGAACCACTTTCCCACATTCCTCTACCTCATTCACCTCTCCCATTAAACCTTCAAAGTCCAAAGATGACACCAGTGACGTCACATCATCATTGTCTTCACAGGAAGTGTAGCAGATGATGTAGAGACAACTGGCTCCTGTTGTCCATGAGTTTGGTAGTAGCGTGTGATGAGTGTTTTTTTTTTTATGTTGACTTCCATGTTGTGCCTTTCAGTGTAATAACAAAAAAGTGGTTTCTACTCCACTGAACACTTCCTTTGTCCTAAAGTAGCTGGTTTCATTTGCCTTCTTCTCTCAAAACATCCACTGCTGCTAGAATTTTACTGATCTTCGACATAGGCAAATCTTCATCCTGCATTGGATTCTACTCAACAGGTTGCTCAGATCTGGCCTCTTGTGCAGCGTCTACTGGGGGTGGGGGGGGGTCTTTCAGTATGGGAGAAGGTGGTTATAGCCTACTCGTTTCCCCGATTTCTTTCACTCGAGGTTCACCTTGTTCATTATGGTTTTATGGACCTGATTACCCCCTGCCCGTTCACTAGGCAAATCATTTACTCTGAATACGTTCACTGTGTGAGGGCACTGTATTGGTAATGCAGAGATCCATTTTTCTTCATTTTAAGCATCATCTTTTACTTGGAAGTTCTACCAGTCTCCTTGGAAATATGATTTGCCTACTGATAGTGCATGAGTTATGCTAACATTTTTATACTGTAACACTGCATAATGTTCTGAAGTATAGTTTATATTTATTGCACCACAGAGTAACATGGAATTAATTGTTATTTGTTATGTGCTAAGATTTCAGATATTGGAAAGGATCATATTGCCAGGATCCAAATATTACTTTAATTGATATTCTCATTATTGACTTGCTACTTACCAGGCAATAGAGTTAAGAAAAATTATTGGCTTTTGTACTTACCAGGCAGCTGAGTAAAAAAAATACTTAATAATGAAGACATTTCCAAACCTTATTATTGTACCACTTCAGAGTAAGTTTTTATTTTTTTATTTGTCACAGTTAGGTAATCTTATACTGTATATATATTTATGCTTATGAAGTGTGAATAACCTTGCATCTATTTTCACACCCCAGATATGTTAGTGTTTTTGACCCTACAGCATCGCTGAAGAATACTCAACTTGATATCTTACATTTAACTTGCTTTGAAATGATTTTGGAATACAGTACTTTTCTTATATTATCATATGGAAAGTTCCCTTTTCCATTTTTGTTGTATACCTCTGATTTCATGATGGGACTGACCAACAGCAATCATTAATTTTTTTAATGGAAAGTGAAGTAGGTTTAATGCCTCATTTTTCAGTGCTGATTGTGCAGGTGTATCATGTAATGGTTATGAAATTTCTCATATTCAAGTTGCATTTGAGAATCTTAACCTCACTGGACATAGTAATACAGTACAGCACGGTGTGTGGGCGCTGAAGGGGAGCTTACATGTGGTGACGCTGTGGACCCTGGGTGAAGCAGCTGTAGTGTTCACATGGAAGTCAAAGCTCCTCCTATTTCCCCCTCCCTCATTATGAGAATGCTAGCAGTCTGACTCTGGTGAGGTACTGTCTACCACAAGAAAGCACCAGATCCCTACATGATGAATGTAATGTACTGTACAGTACATGTAGGATGGCCTCACAGAAATAGTTGTTTACTTGTGCATGACAGGTCTGCTTGGCCAGACAGACTGGAGTTAAGCAACAACAACAAGAAGAGCAGCAGCAGTACAATATGAATAAAAAACTATGTACATTACTGTACTGTAATATAAAACTTATTTCACAGGAACATATTAATTATATAACTTTTCACTGAAGCAGACAATAGATGGAGAAAGAATTATCTCATAATCTTTGAGTTGTCTGCATTGTCACTTTGTTGTTGATTTTTACTGTGGTATCTGTACCTATTTGTGAATTTACATGTATATACAGTAACTTCCAGTGTCCTGTTAGGATCTGTTAGCATAGACTGTATTTGTCATGCTATTTTTTTTTTTTTTTTACAACTCTTAGTAATTTGTACTTCAGTAACAGAGAAGTACAGTTAAGTGCATAGGTATACATGGAACAAGAGACTGGGCAGAATGTTGAAATAAGCCTAGTTGGTTATGTGCCTGTAGATTTCTGCTTCTTGTATCATTCCTGAGATACAAGTGATGTATAAAATTACAGTGTGGTGTATAAGAGTTCAGATAAAAATTTTTGAGGTACATTATACTAAATTGCAACCTTTCTGTATTTTATTGAATAGTTGGTCATTCCCAGTTTGCTTGACTTATTCTCATGCAACATATCCTACTTAACTTTTACCCTTTGTTCACTCAAGTGTCCCCGTTGAATGATTGAAGTTACTGATAATTTTCTCTCCTCCAAATTAAGAAATCTTTACAGGAGTTGCTGGTTGAAGCCAACAGCAAGAAAGTTCACCTTGAAGTACTCAACGACTGCTGCGAGGTGCTGATGGACTATAGTGCTCACACCCCTGTCAGAGACTCCACTGTACAACTTCAGTCCTTATACACCAGTACACTCACAAACCTCCAGGTATGTGTTACTATGTTACTTCAGCAATACTTCAATCTCACTTACTCTGATTGCAGAGTAACAACAGCTACACATGAAAAATAAGGCTGGGAGTCAGTAGCACTAGTAATCAGTCTCTAGATTCACTGTAAGGTTTGCTGAAAAGACATTTGTTATAATCTACCATCTGCTTACAGAGAGAGATGCAAAAGGAAAAAGGTGTTTGCATGTTTCATTATATACAGTACTGTTTTCAGTAAGTCCTGTGTTTGCTTATATGATTACATACAGGCGTACCCTGATAATGGTACCCCGATAAGCGTACCTCAATGGTGACATGTGGAAGTATTTGGAATGTAGGAGGACTACTGGGCCTTGAGAATGGATTGTGAAGCCTATGCCCAGAGTTGGACACATAAAAAAAAAAAAATCAACAAATAAAAAATGGCAGGTTTTATAATAATCCCTAGGAGGGTTTTATAATAAACCCTAGGAGGGTTTTTCCCAAGCCCACCCTGTGGCCTTGGGTGACTAGTATTCACTCGGCAAAACAAGAACTTTGATGTAAGTAACATTGACTGGAAGGCACTCCATCTGCGTAACCTCCTCCTGTTAGCCTACAAACACTTGTACTTTGTACAGTACAGTACTCCCTCAGGCAGTGTCTAGCACCCTTGGTCATGTTTATCAGTTACAGTATTATTCATTCAGTTGATAACAGTCCTCAGATGGGTATGATGAACTGTACAGGAGGGTGTGGGGACAGACAGTTAGGGAGTGTAGCGTCTTGTAATATGCTGCATTCCTAGGGCTTGCGAATAGAGAGTTTTATTCTAAAACCTGCCAATTTACAAGTTTCGTTGGAATGTAGCGCCTTGTAGCAATGAATACCCACCTGCTGGAGGAGGTTCATGCAGATTCAGATATTGATGATTTTTTTTTTTTTTTTTCAGTGTAGTACAGCATTATAATCTTACCCCTCCCCACCCTGTGGTCACCAGCAAATCTCTCAGACTCTGCATATAGGAGGGTAGTAAGAAAGAAAAGTCTACATCTTATTTTTTTGGTATCTTTGGATACATGTAAATTGAAGAATAATGGTCTTAGAAAATAAAATATCCAATTGATTATTGGTGGATTTGAAATCATAAACATGAAGATTAGAGGTGAAGTAGCAGTAGATTTGATCCTGTAGTTTGGATTATTTATTAACCTTTCTCCTAAGCACTTATAATTTAATGTAGAATTTGAATAAATGAGTTTTAGGAAGGGAAGAGGTTGTGTAGACCAGATATTCATTCTTAGATCCTTAGTGGAAGAGTTTCTAGAGAAGGGAAAGAAGTTGTATGCAGCCTTCATGGATGGAGAAAGCATATGACAGGGTGGATAGACAAGGATTGTGGATAGTATTAAGAATATATGGAATGGATGGGAAGTTGTTGAAGGCAGTGAAGAGTATGTATGAGGGTGCTAAGGCTGCGGTGCGTGTGGATGGCAAACTGAGTGAATCTTTCCATTTGAAGGTTGGATTGAAAAAAAGATGTGTCATGTCTCCATGGTTGTTCAATCTGTACGTGGATGGGGTTATAATAGAGATTCAAGGTCGGGCAGTGGATGTTGGAGCGGCCCTAGTGAGAGAGGGCAATGTTTGGAAACTCCCTGTACTGGTGTTTGCAGATGATACTGTGTTGTTGAGTGAAGACGAAGGGGAGCTGCAAGGCTTAGTAGATGAGTTTGGGAGAGTGTGTAAGAAACGGAATCTAAAGGTGAATGTAGGGAAGAGTAAAGTGATGGTCTTCGAGAGAAGTGAAGCCAGTGAATGTACAGTGAGATTGGATGGGGAGGATATGGAGAATGTGAGTGTATTTAAGTACTTGGGTAGTGTGATGAGTAAGGATGGAAGTCTGGAGGGTGAAGTGCTCGAAAGGGTGCAGCAGGGAAGGAAGGTTGCTGGTTCGTTGAAAGCAGCGATAAGAAACAGGGAGGTGAGCATGGAAGTGAAAAAGTTGTTACATGACAGTATTGTGATACCAACTCTGACATATGGAAGTGAGCCTTGGACCCTGTTGGAAGGACAGAAGTCAAGAGTGAGAGCAGTGGAAATGAGTTATTTGAGAGGAGCATGTGGAGTCACATGGAGAGACAGACTAACAAATGAGGAAGTGAAGGAGCGTTGTGGTGTGGTTGTGGACGTGATAGGAAGTGTTAAGAGAAATATGTTAAGGTGGTTTGGGCATGTGGAGAGGATGGAGAGTGAAAGACTAACGAGGAGAGTGTATGTGAGTGAGGTGGAGGGGGGGAGAGGGAGGGGGAGGCCGAGGATGAGATGAAGGGATGGAGTGGAGAGGTACATGAGAGAGGGGGGGGGTGTGAGTTGGGAGCGGGGTAGTGAAATGGCGGGGGACAGAGCGACATGGAGACGATTTGTTTGTGGCCCCCCCCGTGCGGGATTGAGGTGTCTGGCAATAGATAGATAGATAGAGTATAGAAAATTAGTGTTGGGTTTTTAATGTACCTCCTGGCCGAAATAGAAATAAATCACCAGAAATGTTACAAAACATAATGGAGATTTTACTGATGATGCACTGAACCTACTTCCATGCACACTTGAGTTGAAGTAGATGGGCTTGGGTAAAACTTCGAAAATGTATTAGAAGAAGCCCAGAGACATTTGTAAATGGGGAAAAAAAAAAATCTATAAAATAAACTGAGGAAGTAAATTTATGATCTTTGTGGGCTTGTGGAGTGACAGCAGGGCCAGCCATGGAATTATAATAACTTTACATAATACTGTAATTTGGAAATTTGAAATGTGGTACAGTTTCTGAGCTTTTGGCCATATCCATGATGCACCAAAGTTCAAATTTGAATAATCAACATTTAAGCATGGAGAGCTTGTACTGGGCAGAGGGGATGGGAAGTGATATGTTCTCGAAATTTTCCCAGTTTTTTTAGATATTGAGATTGGGAAAAAAGGTCACTGCTGATAAATCTGGTTCAAAGTGCATAGAGGGTATAGGCCTTTGCATTGCATGTAACTCAGAGATCATTTCCATCTATCTATTGCCAGATGCCTTAATCCCATAAAGGATGGCCACAAACAAATCGCATCCATGTCACCCAGTACCCAGCCATTCACTGCCCAGCTCCCAGCTCCCACCTCACATACCCTTCTCTCATATACCTTTCCATTCCATCCCTCCATATCATCCTTGGCTTCCTCCTCCCTCTCTCTCTCCCCTCCTGCAGCTCACTCACATACACTCTCCTCATTAGTCTCTTGCTCTCCATCCTCTCCACATGACCAAACCACCTCAGTGTATTTCTTCTAATGCTTTCTGTCACATCCACATCCACACCACAATGCTTCTCCACTTCCTCATTTGTCAGTCTGTCACTCCATGTAACTCCACATGCTGCTCTTAAATAACTCATTTCCATGGCTTTCATTCTTGATGTGTCCTTCAACAAGGTCCAAGCTTCACTTCCATACGGTAGAGTTGGTATCACAATACAGTACTGTCATGCAGCAAATTTTTTTTACTTTCATGCTCACTTCCCTGTTTCTTACCATTGCTTTCAAAGAAGCAGCAACCTTTCTTCCTTGTTGTACCCTTTCAAGCACTTCCCCCTCCAAACTTCCATCCTTACTCATCACATCACCTAAGTACTTAAATGCACTCACATTTTTTATTTCCTTTTCATCCAACCTCACTGTACATCCAGTGACTTCATTCCTCTCGAAGACTGTAACTTTACTCTTCACTACATTCCCCTTTAGATTCTGTTTTTTACACACACTTCCAGGCTCATTCACCAAGCCTTGCAGTTCCCCTCCGACTTCACTTATCAGTACAGTATCATCTGCAAATAACAGTACAGGGAGTTTCCAAATGCTGCCCTCACTTATTAGGGATGGTCCAGCATCCAGTGCCCTACGTTGTATCTCTTTTATAACTTCATCATTATACAGATTGAACAGCCATGGAGACATGACACATCCCTCTTTCAATCCAACATTCAAATAGAAATATTCACTCATTTCACTATCCACACGCACTGCTGCCTTAGCCCCCTCATACATCCTCTTCATGGCATTCAGCAGTTTCCTATTTGCTCCATTTATTCTTAATATTTTCCACATTCCTTGTCTGTCCACCATGTCATATGCTATCTTCAAATCCATGAAGGTAGCATACAACTTCTTTCCCTTCTCTAGAAACATTTACACGAAAGATCTATGAATGCATATCTGATCTACACAACCTCTTCCCTTCCTAAAACCTTCCTGTTCTCCCAAACTCTGTCAATAAGTATCCCACCATACACTTTTCCTTTTACACTAAGAAGACAAATGCCCCCATGATTACCACACACTTCTTTTTCCCTTTTTCCTTTGTACAGAGTAATAATTATACTTGACTTCCAATTTTCCAGGATTCTACCTTCCTCCCAGGCCAATCTGTATGAGTACATCTTCCATATCCTTCCTACTGCTATCTCTCCCCCATGTGCATTTCTCCACTCACTCCATCTATTTCTGGGACTTTCCCTATTTTGACTTTGTTCAATCTGTACTTGGATGGGGTTATAAAAGAGATACAAGGTTGGGCAGTGGATGTTGGAGCGGCCCTAGTGAGAGAGGACAGTGTTTGGAAACTCCCTGTACTGTTGTTTGCAGATGATACTGTGTTGTTGAGCGAAAACGAAGGGGAGCTGCAAGGCTTGGTAGATGAGTTTGGGAGAGTGTGTAAGAAACGGAATCTAAAGGTGAATGTAGGGAAGAGTAAAGTGATGGATCTTCGAGAGAAGTGAAGCCAATGAATGTACAGTGAGATTGGGTGGGAAGGATATGGAGAATGTGAGTGAATTTAAGTACTTGGGCAGTGTGATGAGTAAGGATGGAAGTCTGGAGGGTGAAGTGCTCAAAAGGGTGCAGCAGGGAAGGAAGGTTGCTGGTTCGTTGAAAGCAGTGATAAGAAACAGGGAGGTGAGCATGGAAGTGAAAAAGTTGTTACATGACAGTATTGTGATACCAACTCTAACATATGGAAGTAAAGCTTGGACCCTGTTGGAAGGACAGAAGTCAAGAGTGAGAGCAGTGGAAATGAGCTATTTGAGAGGAGCGTGTGGAATCACATGGAGAGACAGACTAACAAATGAGGAAGTGAAGGAGCATTGTGGTGTGGTTGAGGACGTGATGGGAAGCGTTAGGAGAAACACGTTGAGGTGGTTCGGGCATGTGGAGAGGATGGAGAGTGAAAGACTGACGAGGAGAGTGTATGTGAGTGAGGTGGAGGGGGCGAGAGGGAGGGGGAGGCCGAGGATGAGATGGAGGGATGGAGTGGAGAGGTATATGAGAGAGGGGGGGGTTTGAGTTGGGAGCGTGGTAGTGAAATGGCAGGGGACAGAGTGACATGGAGGCGATTTGTTTGTGGCCACCCCGTGCGGGATTGAGGCGTCTGGCAATAGATAAATAGACTTTCTTCATTGTTTCCACTACTTCCATCCTACTGATTTCTTCCTCTCTTCTCACCTTCCTCCTTCTCCCAGCCATTCCTCAGCCACTTATTCTCACATCACTTTCATTCTCTTTGTTTTACAGTTCCGTAAAGTTTTCTCTCCATATGCTCACTTTTTATCCCTTCTCCACTAGCATTCTCCCATTTTTATCTTTCACTCCCCAACTAGATTCATTATTACTCAGTTATACTCCATGTACCTCTTTCCAGAACATTTTCATATATTCCCTCTACTTTACACTCAAATTCCTTCCAAATTCGTCATCCACTCTCTTCATACTCTCTTTTACTAATCCTCTCTTTTCCCTCTTCCTCTCTGTATATAACTCTCTCTTCTATCTCTCATCTTCCTCCATTCCTTTGCTTTCCATCCACTCACTATATGCTTTCATCTTTTGCACCACTGTTTGTCTCACCTCTTCATTCCACCATGTTGTTCCTTGCACCCGATTTCATCTTCTCTTCACCCCACCCACCATCTCACATGCTGCACATATTTATTCTGTAAATGTCTTGCACACCCCTTCCAGCTTCACCATATGCTCTAAATCATATTTACTCAATCGCTACTCCACTTCTTTCTTATATTCTGCCTTTTTTTTTTCCATCTCTAGCAACCTCTCTACCCTGCTTTTATGGACCACTCCTTCGTGTCCTTCCCTCCTCCACTTCCTCCATTGCACTTGAACCTCGACTTTCACCACCACCACATGGTGGTCAGAAAGTCCACTCCCCCAACCTCAACCTCTGTATGCTCTTGCATCCATTACACGCCTTCTCATTTTGTCTTCCCCACTCACACATAATCAATCATTCCCTTCCATTCATTCAGTTCACCACCCACCCTTCTCATCACTTGCCATGTATACTTGTGGATCATTATGTGTCTAAAGAGAGTATTGGCTATCACCAACCCCCTCCCTGCAAAAGTGTTCACTAGAGCACTGCCGTTATCATCCACTTCTACAGGCACATCCCGCTCACCAACCACTCTACCCACCTGGACACTAAATTCTAATGCCATTATAAACAGGCCTTATAGAAGAGCCAAAATTCATCAGCAGTTAAGGGGTGCATTGCTAATGTGAATCAAAGATGCGTTGTAGGGACCACTGGGGCACTGGGTTCAACAAGGCTGGATGCAAGTTGAAGCAGCCCATCCAGAGGAAGGAGGCTAAACAGTCTGGCTTGGAGATGTTGTATGCAAGGTGAAGTGGCTCCTTCAAAGCTGTATTTGGTTTAAAAGCAGTGCCAGGCTCGAGATTTCTGTCAAAAATGCATCTCAAATGATCTAGGAAAGGATGGTTTGGCATTGGTGGAAATTCATAGAAATAAGAAGTCTATAAAAGGAATTCTTGTAGGACTTGTATAAAGCTGTGCAGGATGGACAGAGACCTTGCAAAAGTACCTGAGCTATTCTGACCGAGTTAATGCTTTCATAAAGTTTACATAAAAAGATCACACATGAAGCTTCAAGGGAGATGCTAGGGGACCAACAGGCTGGGTGTCCAGGTGATGAGAAAGGATAGGCTTTGGGTTGGGGTACAATGTCTGAAGGTGTATTGCCCAAGGTTGCAACCACAGGGGTACAATTAGTAGGTACTGCCCTCTTACAGTTTTGATCCTTCTATCTGTGCCTTCACCTACAGCTTCCTCTCTGGTCATTCTATAGCCACTGCTGTAGATGGCCATCGTTCTTCTTCCAGATCTATCAACAGTGGTGTTCCCCAGGGCTCTGTCCTATCACCAACTCTCTTCCTATTATTCATCAATGACCTTCTAAGCTGTACATCTAACCCTATCCAGTTGTATGCTGATGATTCCACCCTTCACCTTTCCATTCGGTTTCCACAACATCCATCTCAGCAGTTACTTCAACAAACAAGGGATGAGGCTATGGCACACCTAATGGCTGACTTGGCTCGTATCTCTGATTGGAGTAAAAATAATCTTGTTTTTAATGCATCAAAGACTCAGTTCTTACACCTATCAACCCTACAAAATCTTCCACAGGAGTACCCTCTAATGTTTAATAATATCCAGCTCAATCCTGCATCATCCTTGAACATGCTTGGGGTTTCATTCACTTGGGATTTATCTTGGAAAGATTATATTACATATCTTGTACAATCTGCTTCCAAGAGATTAGGTGTGCTAAGCCAACTCCATACGTTCTTTACCCCTGCTCAGTTGTTGACTTTATACACGGGTTTTATTCGCCCCTGTGCAGAGTACAACTCTCGTGTGTGGGAAGGCCCCCCACATACAGCTCTTCTCAATAGGGTGGAGTCAAAGGCTTTTCATCTCATTAACTCTCCTCCTCTTACTGGGTGCCTTCATCCTCTGTCTCTTCACCACACTGTTGCATCTCCTCCTCTTACTGGGTGCCTTCATCCTCTGTCTCTTCACCACGCTGTTGCATCTTTATCTCTCTTCTGTTGTTACTTCCGTGGTCGCCGCTCCTCCGAACTGTCTGCTTGCAACCCTCCACCTCTACGACGGGTGCACCGTCCAGCAACAAGCTTTCAGTCCTTTTCTGTCCAGCTCTCTAATCCTAGAGTTAACAGTTACTCCCAGTCCTTCATTTATGCCACAGGTCAACTCTGGAACTTTTTTTTTTTTTTTTAATGCAAGGAAGGAACCAAAGGCCACAGGCCTGCATACTGTTCCTTCCAAGAAAAAGCAAAAACAATACAAAAGAGGGCCAAATTCAAGATCCGTTCATTTCGAGATGCCTGGACACACTGCGTTTGAAAGACTGGAGATCACAGGAAGTAGGAAATACAGACAGAGGAAGACAGTTCCAGAGTTGACCAGTTGCATAAATGGACTCGGAGTAACGGTTAACTCTTGCATTAGAGAGTTGGACAGAAAAGAGATGAGAGTTTGTTGCTAGACGGGTACTACGTGCCCATCGTAGAGGTGGAGGGATGCAAGCAGACAGTTCAGAGGAACAGTGACTGTTGAAGCAGCGATAGAAGAGAGATAAAGATGCAACAGTGTGGTGAAGAGACAAAGGTTGAATGGAATCAGTAAGAGGAGGAGAGTTAATGAGACGAAAAGCCTTTGACTCCACCCTATTGAGAAGAGCTGCATGTGGGGAGCCTCCCCACACATGAGAGTTGTACTCCATACACGGGCGAATAAAACCCTTTGTCTGTATTTCCTACTTCTTATGACCTCCAGTCTTTCAAAAACGCAGTGCGTCCAGCCATCTCGAAATGAACGGATCTTGAATTTGGCTCTCTATTGTATTGTTTTTGTTTTTTCTTGGAAAGAACTGTTATGCGGGCTCCTAGCCTTTGGTTCCTTCTTCCTAGCTTTAAAAAAAAAAAAAAAACATGGCCCCGGGAACTGGTGTAGGTGGTGAATTACGTAAGGTAAGATTTGGTTGAGGATTGGAGGGAATAGATAAATCAAAGTGCAGTGTTTTCAACTTATGGTGAAGGCATCTGGTCCACCTGCTGGAGTCTTGTTTGTTCTCGACAGGAAGATCAGTGTTTTGGCATTCCCTGTGGTTGCAGAAAGTTCTGCTTGTGGGTGAGGTATATTCTGATGTAAGTTGTGGAATGGTTTGCGAGAGAAACCATTCCACTGATGATGACTTGTTCCTGGACATTGCATATACCCAAATGTTTGCCTCCCCTGGCAAATGAGCCACTCAATTATGGGTGTTCAACAAGAGTGATAGAGTGAACATATTCTCTGATATCTCTAGTAGAGATCCGGATCATGAAGAGCCATTCTTGTTTATAACATAAACTGCCACCTGAGAGTCCATATTGAATACGAGAGATTCTCCCTGAAGGTGATGACCATGATTTTGTAGAAAGTATTCTGATACCATCAGTTCCTTGAGGCTGATGTGGAGTAGTCTGTGAATTGGAGACCACATTGTCTTGCCTTTGTGAACATCATGGGACTGATACCCCCCTCCTTGTGCAGGAGGCATTTGTAAAAATTATTAGATCGGGAGGAGAAAGTATTTATGGTACTGATGTCCTCAAGGGACTGGCATCATGCTGGTGGTCTAGTATTGTACAAATCTCAGGAGACTGGTGGATCAGTATGTGTCTTAGGTGGTTTTGGAAGAATTGGTTCCCTTCTAGAATGAGTCTGCAGTGTAGAAGGTGACCAAGATGGACCATGACCAGGTGCCATAAAAATGAGGAAACCCACCATTTGCTCCCAGTGACATCTAGAAATGGACTGGGATTGTCTGATTCTGTTGAGTCATAACTGACACCTTCAAATGTTGTCTGGAGATGGACTGAACACTGCAAATTGTGTGTCCCAGAGCATTTCTAACCACTGAAGACTATGGGATTGTCTGAGGAGTGACTTCGTCCAGTTTATCTTGAAGCCCATTTCTGAGGCAATCATTGTTACCTTCTCCATTGACTGGGTGCATTGTACAGAGCTAAAACCAACCATTCATCAAGACAGGCTAACATGTTGACCTCCTCAAGGACATACTAGGCCAGTTTCATGAACTCTCTGGGAGTGATATTGATGCTGAATGGCAGAGTGCAAAACTGATATCTGCCTCCCAACATGGAAAGCCAGAAGCTTGGAGAAGTATTTGGTAGTGGGGATATGCCAGTAGTCATCTTTAAGGTCTAGTGAGACCATCCAGCACCTTTGATACAGGTGCCATTGTACTGCTTCAGTAGTCACCACATGGAATGGTCTTGGCACAGTGAAACTGTTGAGGGCACTGAGGTCAAAGATGATCTGAATCTTGTTACTGATAGATGACAAAAAGGAAAACAGGACTTCCATTTCTATGTTAACCTGTGTTTGGCCACCCCTCAGCTCCAATATCTGTCTGTCCAAGCTTTAAATTTGATGTGAATGGAATGAATTGGTGCCATACTGTCAGAATTCCTTCTTGAAATTACGGAGCTTAGAGGGTAGGAAAGAGCTCTTTGAAGTGGATGATAAAGATGGTTAATGTTGTTAAATCCGAGGACATTCTGCTCATTGGAAATGATACTGAGGTTGCATGGATATTGACTGTTTTGTTTGTGAAGCCTGGGTCTTTTTACAAAAGAAAGGAGTCTTGGGCAAGACCTTCTTGTTGGGTTGCTATGGGAAGAATGATTTATAGCATTTCTCATAACCTGGGTGTTGACAACTACCTGTGGAAGGGCTCTGGTGGAAGCTGCATGCAATGTCTCCCTGGTAAGGCCCTTAGGGTGGAAGTTAATTCTGTTAGAACTGATTTGGCAGTACCAGTGAATGCTGAGTGTCCACCAAAAGTCATTAACTGAAAGTATTCTCTCATTGCTTTATCAGTTGCCTTATAAGCACTGGGCAAGAGATTGACTGCATATTTCCTTAGTGCACGTGAGAGATCCGTTAGGGTTATGAGGTTTTCTTCAGAAGAGTTCATTGCAACAGAACCCAGACTTCTGGCAGTTGTCAGTATCAAGACTGAAGGAGCTGTGAGAGCCTTGGCTTTGACTTTGTTTTGTAGTTTGCATCAAAGAGTCTCCTATCTACTGTAAGATGCAGAAGTGGGAAAACTGGGAGAAACTCCAGCTTTGGAGAAGCTAAGAACTTATGCACTTTGGAGAGGAATGAGTCCAGTTCTGATTCCTTCAACTGGACCCACAGCTTTGAATGACTGGGAGGGGAAGCCTGCAAATTCATTGTAATTTCATCCTTTAAAATCTCTTTTCTGATGCCATTCATACCAGTTTATGGCTGTGGGAGCAGGGATCTGTTATCAAATGCTCTTGGATTTAGGGAAGTGAGTGCTGTTATCTAGAGCTAAGAATGGATTGCATTGGAAATTCTAACTTTGCAAGTTTATCTACTGTGTCAGTTTTGGTGTTCCAATCAAATGATGCCCAGGCATTCTTTGGAAGCTCCACATCTGTTGCTGGTTTGCATCTGTAAACAATAGTAATCTGAGATTGCAAACCTCTGCCAAGGCAGAGTGTGTGGTAGATCATATGGAGATGTTATCTTGTAGTTTTTGTGGGAGAATTGTAGGCATTATTTATCAAGTTAGAAGCAAAAATATTAAAATTGCCACTATCCCGCAATGGTGGAGAATCCTTTAAAAAATTCCTGGATCTGGATGATGGTCTGGATCACCACCAAAATTTATTGGACTGTTCCTTGGCCCATACCCAACACCTCCAAAAAATATCAGCAAAATCCATTCATAGCTTTTTGAGTGATCCTGCTAACAGACAAATGAACGAACACCAGCAAAACCATAAGCCTGTCCATTGCCTGGGTTTTATTAGAAATATTTGGAATGTACACTCAGACACTGTTTTTCAGTCCATGAACTAATAAACCTGAAGCAGTATTGAGCACCAGCCAGTTTGGTGGAAGAGCTCACCATCCTTGTTGGAAAATAAGGTCTAGTGTTTGCACAGCAGCAGTCTCTTGCAAATCCTCATGTTCAGATGACATGGAATTGTATTCAAGTTAAGCTTCTTTGATTTCATCTTGGGTAAAACCTAAAAAGTCTTTGTCTAAATCCCCAGTTGTATCAGTCAGCAACTGGGGAAAAGTCTCTTGTGATGCAGTAGGGTCTGGGTCATTTCAGCCATAAGTCATTTGGGCCCTAACCTAACCTAACCTGACCCATCCATCTATCTATTGTCAGACACATTAATCCTGTAAGGGGTGGCCACAAACAAATTGCCTCCATGTTGCCTGGTCCCCCACCATTTCGCTGCCCTGCTTCCAGCTCACACCCCTCTCTTTCATATAGCACTCCACTCCATCCTTCCATCTCATTTTTGGCCTCCCACTCCCTCCCCCCCTGTCCACCCCACTCACATATGCCCTCCTCATTAGTCTCTCACTCTTCATCATCTCTGCATGGCCAAACCACCTCAGTGTATTTCTCCTAACACTTTCTATCACATCCACATCCACACCACAACACTCCTTCACTTCCTCATTTGTCAGTCTGTCTCTCCATGTAACTCCACATGCTCCTTTTAAAAATCTCATTTCCACTGCTCTCGCTCTTGACTTGTGTCCTTCCAGCAAGGTCCAAGCTTCACATTACTTAACGTCAGCAATGTCATCTTGATGAAGTTTGGTTATTAAGGCTGTTTCGGCCATTAGGTGATTCGGCTTTTTGTTAGTTTGGACGTTATGGCCTAAATGACTTAGGGCTGAAACGACCAGGACCGATGCAGTACATGCCATATTGTCTCAGTTGGTAGGCTTTTGTTGCATCTTCCAAACACTCGTGTCCAGAGAGAGGAGCAGATGATTGAGGGGAGTGCTCTGATACTTAATGAGGCACCTTAGAACTTGTTGCTGTCTCTCTCAAGGATCTCTGAGAGTGAAAAATCTGTTGGTGACATTAGTAAATATAGAAATAAAGGAATACATGGCACTAATGAACAGATTAAAACTTTGACCTTGGTCTGATGCATTAATAAACTGGTCTGCCAAATGAGGGTCAACACCTGATGGTAAGTTAGTCTGATCCTTTGGATAGCTGACATGATAGTTCTTAATTACCGTGTATTATCATCAAGTGATGTATAGCTGCAGCTGAAGTACAAGATGGTTGGCTCATCAGGTGGTGCAATTGGTCTTGGCAAGAAATGACCACCAGTAGGTCCCCTAATGGCCTGAGGGATGTTGTACTGCAAGCCACTTGTAGTTGAAGTGTTAGATTGCAAATCTTCCAGGCTAGGCCACATTGATTGGCATGAGCACTGAGCAGTCATCCAGAAAGAAAGTAGGATGATATCACTGGGATGAAACCACCTGGAGTGGAAACAATAAATCACCACCAGATCACTATACCTGTCACCTCCACATTATAATAGCAACAAACTAGTGATCAGGCACTTACTTATAAGGAGTAGGAATTTGATGGAGCTAACATTTGATGCTTCTAGCTTCTCAGGGAACAGTTTCTTGGTGAAAACTCGGTTTTTTTGGTTAAATAGGTTGTGTGAGTATCAAGTAGAACCAGGAAGACAGTTTGGGTTAGTCATGGGGGTCATATCATGCCTTGCGCCCTAAATGTTGGCAGTGGATATTGGTGAGCCCTTCTTGTGACACCATATTCTAGTAATAATACCCAGAAGTGGAGATAAAGATATACAGGTACAGTAGTTACTATTAATAAACTTGGTTATTATAATTTTCATATTTATAATATCATTTCTGGCAGAGGTATTAAATTAAACCTTGAAAACTGCACAGAATGACTGAAAGTGGACCAGACTGGAAATGTTTAAGAGAAAGGTTGGTACACTTAACCTTGGGAGCCAAGATATTTAGACAAATAAAGTTTAAAAAGGAAAATTGACATTAAAAACCCAATCTGGTCAGCAGTAATAAAGTCAGACTTTCATGCAATACTGACCAATTCTGCACAAAGTCAACTGTACAGACTGTAAGAAGGGAGCCGAATTGGTATAGGTGAAGCACCTAGTGAAAGCTGATGTGGCATGAAATGCACATCAGGCAGCAGCAGCAGCCCAAATTGCCATGTAAACAAAACCATAGCACTACCATCTTGGCCTGGCCTTTGTTAACCAGAGCAGCTGAATTAGTGCTACGTTGAGAGAAACAAGGCCAAGAGAGAAAATGTGCAGCCCAAATCGCCATGTAAACAAAGCCATAGTGCTACAGTCTTGGTTCGACCCATGCAAACCAGAGCGGCTGAATCTATGCTGCGTTGAGAGAAACATGGCTGTGAGAGAAAATGTACATCCTGAATTGCCATGTAAACAGGCTCATAGTGCTATCATCTTGGCCTGGCCCCTGCTGACCAGAATGACAGAAATGGCACAACGCTGAGAGAAACAAGGTCGAGAGAGAAAATGAGAAAACAGATCCACATCCGTTGACCACGAGATGATGCAGGATAATCATTGGTTAGGCTCTGAGAAGAGGTTTGTCCCGCAAGGAAACCAAACTCGGAGAAGAGACAACGAAACGGGATGAAAGGATCTGACATCAAACCATCTCAGTAGAAAGTGGGTAAGGGCTGGATGGGGAGAATGACAAAGCACCTTGAGTGACCCATCCCAAGCAGGACCCATGCCCATGCACTACCAGGGGTACACAGCAAAGGGAAAACCACAAAGCCCCCAGACACACTAACCCAAAAGAGAGAAGGCAAAGTGAAGTTAGAGAACTAGGAAAAGATGGAGGAAGCAAGGAAGAACTGCTGGAAGGCAAAGGAGAGAACAGAAAAGGAGGCCATGAGGAATGAAGTATGCACTGTAAAGGTCCACAAAAGGAGGAGAAAACAATTAGTACAACTACTTACATTCGTACCAAAGAGACTCTGTTACTTTATAAAGGAGAGGGAATGTCTTCCAGTGTAAACTCAGAGCAATGAGCACAGGAAAAGGTAAAAAACTGTCTGTCCATATTGATTTACATGACTGATGCACCTAGCAAGAATGTATACCAGTTGATGAACATGACTGAGGGTGCTAAGCACTGTCCAGGAGAGTACTGTACAAGCATGGTACAAATGCTCATAGGCTACCGGAGGAGGAGGTTACGTTGATGAATTTCCTTCTGATGCATATTTGTACATTGAAGTTCTTGTTCTGCTGAGCAAATTTAGTCACCCAAGGCCATGGGTGAGCTTGGCAAGAACCCAAGTTACAAGGCACTGCCTTCTGGTGGGACTCGTTATCTAATAATTCACTCTTTCAGCGATACAGAATAGGGAATATACCTCAGAAAACTATTGTGTTGTGGTTCACCTGCATCACTCTTCTGATGATCCAGCCATCAGCAATTTGAAATGCACATGGTTCAGTTCGTGTATTTTTCAACACTGCAAAAAGAAACATTATACAGTAAGACCTCACTATAACGGACTAATTGGGGCTCAGGCCAGTCCGAAATATGTGATTTTCCGATAAAAGCAACATCCGGACTTACCCCTGCTAATCCGGACTTTTTCCGATATATCGGATATTAGTCCGGATTGCATTGGTAGTTTTCACCACCATTGCAGTATTGTACTGTGTTTTACCTTCACTACATTAATCAAATGGTATAATAATACTGTACTGTGCACTGAAAAACATGTCTTTTACTTGTCTTATTGTGGTGAACATAGCTGAAGTTGTCAGGCAGTCTGGACTGATTCTGGCTATATTGGACTTTTTCCAATACATAGAAGTTTAGTCCAGTAGCTCCTCGAGTCCGATAAAAGCGAATTCCGGTCTACTGAAGTCCGTTATATCGAGGTTTTACTGTACTTATCTTTATACATGGGGTCAGCATGCAAGAATTCCCCTTGCATCATCATCATCACCCTTAATCTTCAGAAAAAATCAAGGCAGGTCCACAGTTATGCAGAAATTTTATTTCACTTGTGCCTCCACTGCTGGATTGAGAGAGAGAGAGGGGAAACTACAGAAACCTTTATGGTAGCTGAACAGAGGCCAAAATTGTCTGTATGAACTTGTGTAAACATTGTCTCAACAAGTGATAAGAGAGTGAAGGATGCAAAAGGATGCAAGTTTCTTGTGGCCTTTCACATTTACCGAATTTTCTCTTATTGTTTTCATTTATAACCTTTGGAGGTGACTCAGATATGAATAAGAGAGAGGGACAGAAAAAAGAGGAGGAGGAAAGGAAAGAAAGAAGAAAGGTGAGAGAGAGAGAGAGAGAGAGAGAGATGAAAACTATAGTAACCCTTATGACAGCTGCACAGAGGCCAAAATCACCCTTGTGGGCATGTGTAAACATTGTCTTAGCAAGTGATAAGAGGGTGAGGGATGCAAATTTCTTGTATACAACTTCTTTTATTGAATTTCCTCTTATTGTTTTCTTGTATCATCTGTGGATGTGACTCGAAAATGAATAAGAGGGGAAAGGAAAGAGGAAGAGGAAAACTGGAAGAATAGAGAGGCGGAGAGAAGAGAGTTGGATAAAGTAATTTTCTGTCAGTGTGAAGTTTTATAATGGAAAACAGTCCTGTTAGTATGAAGTTTTATAATGGAAAACAGTTCTGTTAGTATGAAGTTTTATAATGGAAAACCATGTCCCTGCATACACAGGACTGGTTTACACAGTATCCTGAGTTAAACAAACAACAGTGTAAGCTGATTACCATATGAACAAATAAGCATGGTACATTACAGTACAATATATGAATCCTTTAGACACTCATTGTTCTTGGTATAAGCATTACCAATTTCATTTTACATTCATTGTCAGTGCATTACTTTACATATTTGTGAACTTTAGGTTGGGACTGGAATGCATCTTCACTATTAAAAAACTTATGGAGAAAATTGCTTTGAAATCCAACAAAGTTGATATCTGACAACTGTCATAGGTATACATACCCGTTGGTTAATGTAGTATGCCTGAATAGTACTTTTTTTTATGTGATGTTGCCAACACTTGAAAGTTACCTTCTTAACATTGTGGCATTAATGTACCAAGATACTATGAAGATTCTTTTTAGCTAAGGAGCACCAGTATTTTCAGTTGGTATTCATGAATAAAATAGTAGTACAGGATCTGTTATTGGTTTACATGATTTTTAATTTCTTTGACTTTCAGATTTCACGCATTATAATCAGTTGTATAATTGTTATAAACATGAGGGAATTTAAAAGAAGCTTGATGTGGAGAGCATACTGAATGATATTATCAGCTGCTTAATGAAAGATTTAAAAGTTTTTCTAAGCCATTGTTTTTGTATCAAGCAAATTAATTAAAGTTTAATAAATATAGTTTTTTACTGTATACAGATAGTATAAAAAAAAAACTAGGCTGATGCCATCAGCATGCTGCTGAACAAGGCCCACTTGCAGGCAATAAGCAATTAGTAATGAACACAGTGCTGTCATGTAAATTTTAGAATGTATTTTTTAATCATTTCTTCACTGCTGTATGCCAGCTTAATTATGCATTATTCATGAATGGTTTTGTAGTTTTCTTAAGCCTTGAATATGTTTAGTGTTACATCTTTTTGATTAAGTATTGATATCCTTCACAAGTTTCTCTCACAAACTGATGTTCCAGGAAAGCCTACTTTTCACCAAATTTTTATTATTTACAGAGTCTGGTAGTGATTGCACAGAAAACCCTAACTGACCATACAGAGTTTGTGAGTGCCAAAGGAGAGTTTGAAGAGTGGCTTCAGCGCTCACAAGGCACAGTTAATGACTGTCAAGATGATAATGGCTCTGAAGCAGAGGTCAGTGATTTTATAAGTTTGCTACAGTATATTTTGAAGTAGGGTAAGGCCATGTAGCAGCCGTGGCTCAGTGAGTTAGAGTGCTCCTCTCTGACTGGAGGGTCGAAGGATCGAATCCACCCAAGAGTCATTTGTAGACATCAGGAAGGGCATCTGTCTATCTGTCTATCTATTGCCAGACTCCTTAATCCCGTAAGGGGTGGCCACAAACAAATCACTTCCATGTTGCTCTGTCCCCCGCCATTTCTCTGCCCTGCTTCCAGCTCACACCTCCCTCTCTCATATACCTCTCCACTCCATCCCTCCATCTCATCCTTGGCCTTCCCCTCCCTCTCCCCCCCTCCACCTCACTCACATACACTCTCCTCATCAGTCTATCATTCTCCATCCTCTCCACATGCCCAAACCACCTTAATGTGTTTCTCCTAATGCTTCCTATCACATCCACATCCACACCACAACACTCCTTCACTTTCTCATTTGTCAGTCTGTCTCTCCTTGTGACTCCACATGCTCCTCTCAAATAACTCATTTCCACTGCTCTCACTCTTGACTTGTGTCCCTCCTACAGGGTCCAAGCTTCACTTCCATATGTTAGAGGTGGTATCACAGTGCTGTCATGTAGCAGCTTTTTCACTTCCATGCTCACTTTCCTGTTTCATATCACTGCTTTCAAGGAACCAGCAAGGGCATGCAGTCATAAAATGCTACTTGCTCCAATCCAAAAGTCCTCTTCCCAGGGGCAACGCCTTAGCCCTTCAGAGATACCAGGTGAAAAAACAATTTTTATTTTTTATTTTTAGGGTAAGGCCATGGTATATGTCAATGATGCATTTCTAAATATCACAGCTTTTTTTTCCCTACAGCTGGGTACTGTAAATTGAGGGAAACATGCAAATCAGCTTAATAGGTAATAATGCAGTTTTAATAGACAGTATTTCACCAAATTACGTCAGACATAACAGAACAGAAGAATGTTAAAAAAAAAAGAAAAAAATAAGGATATAATGAGGGCTTACCAGCACTGTCCTTTTTTATGCTGGGTATTTTATTAGATGATTGTTCACCATCACTTCCATACAACTACTACCACTTTTAACTTTTCATATTCGTGCCACTCCCATATACCTTTTATGCTGGGCCCCTTGCAGCTTATTCACTTGATTTTCTCTTCTGTATCAAGACTTTCAATAAAGCACTACTAGCAACATCCCTTGCACAATCCACTCTTTCAGTTACTTTTCACACTTTCCATTCATATATGTAACTAAGCCAAGGATAAGTTAGTGAGGTTGAAGGGAAGAGAGGAAATAGAATCTCCAAAAGATGCCTTCATAAAGTGATAGTTTAAGAAGGAGAGTTTTGAATGCCAAGGAAGTAACAGAATTAAGTAAGGATGGAAGTGGAGAATGAGGAATGTAAGGAGATACCTGCATGATGAGGACAGCACCCCATTTAAAGCTGTTAGACCGTGGAAGAGTTCTGCTGTACAAATTATAAATTACACTGAAGTTTGGCCTTTGAGGTGGGTCCAGGATTCCAGGGACCTGCATATTATGTGAATGAAAGTCAGATCCATTACATTAGGCATGTTGTTGATGCTTGTTTTTCTTTTGCTTTTGCCTTCTTTGTTTTCTGAATGCTACCTTGCACTACCCTTATGTATGGGAAATGGTCAGAGTGGTGATAAGAGGAAGCTATGTGTGGATCATATTTTGAAGGCTTGATTGATGGTGGAATGGATGTGTGGCCCATTTCACCATTGATTGTTGTAATAGCTTCTATTTCCTATTTCCTTTTCATATCACTGGATCTTACTTACTTGGACACATGGAGAACTGGGTGAGGGTAATGATTATAGTACTTTTAGATTGCTTACTACTGTAGGGCTCACCACTAGACATTGTCACACTTTGGAAATGTATCACATGTAAACTCTGATGTTTATCAGTTTACTGTTGCAAGCAAAAGTTTTTTGAGAATTACCAGCCAGCATTGTACTGCATCATGTTTTCCGTATTTCTCTTTCCTCCCTGAATATCAGAGAGCATCCCTCATCTCCTGCTTTTTTTTTCTTTTTTCTTTTTTATTTTTAAATCATGGAAAAATATTTTGTGTAACACATCCCATTGGCACAGTGAGCAGGGAAGTGTCAGAAAACTTTTTATTGTGATAATACAGTCTGTTGTATCATTTCCTTGGCAGGTACGAGACAAGTTGGATACAATCAAGCTGGTGTCAACGCGGCTGTCTGAGGGTCAGCACCTGCTTGGGGTACTGGCTGAGGCTTATACACGTGCTCTCAGCCTCACTCACCTTGAGCACCAGGATCAGATTAGACAAGATTTCACAACACTCAAAGCAGAATGGGACCAATTCAATATTTCACTGACATCTACTGAATCAAAGCTAAAAGTAAGACTTATTACAGCAACTCATTTATGAAAAGACAGTAATATAATTATACAGTATTAGGTTTTATTTGAGACTTGCCTGAAAATTACAGTACTGTATAATACAGGTATACCCCAAGATACGATACCTCTAGATGTGATACCCTGGCTTAGCGTTGGGGGTAGAAATGTCATAATTGAAATGAAACTTAACAAATTAATCACTGGTCTGGCCGGGATTTGAACTCAGGCCCTTGCGCTTCATACGCGCGCACGTTACCACTGAGCCAAAGAGAGGATCCCTGCTTTGTGTCTAAGCAGCGCGGGCTTTTATACACCCCATTACACCAATCTTTTCTCGCCTTGAGGATTAATTTGGTCAGTTTCGTACACACTTGGTAGTGTAGCGCATTGGAGGCCACCAATGGGGGCGCTGTGGACCACGCCAGACAGCTTACCCCTGGGATGTAAGGTTGTCAACAACATCATATGACCCTCAATGCCCTTACCTCACATCCCACACCACTGCCAACCAGTGTAATAACTGAAGTGAAACTTAGCAAATTAATCACTGGTCTGGCTGGGATTTGAACTCAGGCCCTCTCGCTTCATACGTGCGCACGTTACCACAGAGCCAAAGAGAGGATCCCAGCTTTGCCTTTAAGCAACGCTGGCTTTTATACACCCCATTACAGAAATACCACCATATCCCGGCTAATGATGACCAAATCCCAGGTTAACGATGGGATTTTATTTGATTTTTTTTTACCAATTTTGATAATATATTAGACTTGGTAAAAGTTTTGTATTTAGGTTGATTTATAAACTTTTTAGACTTAGATTAATGTGTTTTAGTCACAGGTGGGGTGAACATTGTCAGTATGGGGTACAGTTTACTAAGTTTTATTTTTACCAGACTTATATTTGACAATTTCCAGATTTTATTTTTGGGTTTAGGTGAGTTATAAACTGTTTTTAGGCATAGTTTAGCTTGTTTTAAAGTATTTGGGGGTTTAGGTTAGGTAGAAACTTGTTTTTGGACTCATATGGGTGGGTTTAGGACATGGTTGAAGGGGAAACCCAAGACTCAAATATGCGTCCCTATACTTTACATGTTAAATCTACCCTGAGATACGATACCTCGCCTAGCGATGGGTTTTTACTTAACCAATTGCATCATTAAACTGGGTTATCCTGTATCAAAATCTTTTAGTTTGGTAGGATATATAGCAGATATTTGCTATGTAGGTAATGTAGAATACTGTATAATAGTACCATAATATATGTCAAATTCTCTCTCTCTCTCTCTCTCTCATTGTATTTATTTTTTGTATATTGTATTTCTTTAATTAGACTGCTGTCCATCATTGGGAGGAGTTCAATGAGGCATGCAGTCGGCTAGACACTTGGTTAGTTGAGGTGGAAGAAGTGTTGGTTGAGACGCCTGACTCAAGAGGTGAAGTGGCTGAAATGCGAACATTCTTGGAACGTTACAAGCATATTGCATTACAAATTCAGGAGAAGCGAGAGGAAGTCAACAACCTCTTGGATGATGCTGAGGAATTCTCTGAGAAGGCCTGCGATGATGAGATCCTGAATCAGGTGGAGGAAGCAGAAGCCAAGTGGGAGCGTCTCAGCACCCGCTGCAATGAAATCACCTCAAAGTTGGAGGAAGAGATCTCCGACTTCAGCCAATATCAATTGGCCTTCAAGACACAGAGAAATGGCTCCTGCAGATCAGTTTCCAACTTATGGCAGAGAATTCTTTGTATATATGTAACAGAGAGCAAACAGAGGAACAGATTGAGAGTCATAAGGAACAACTGGAAGAGATAATTGAATACCAGCAGACCCTTGATGAGGTGAAGAATAAGGGTCGGAAGCAGATTGATCGGTATATTGGGTCAGTTCCTTCCATCCAAGACAGAATCGAACATCAGTTGCATAACATTCAGGAGAGCTACAATTCATTACTGGGTACTGCCAGCCACATTCAGAAACGGCTAGATGAATCTCTAGCGAAGTTTGAAGAGTATGAAGCAACCCTAGAATCAATTGAAAAGAACCTGGAGGAATGGGAACCTATAATAGCAGACGAAAATGACACAACCATCCAAACAATGGAGGAGGCAAAGTACCATCTGGAGTGCACCAGAGTAAGTGTTACGGTTTTTGTCAGGATAGATTCAAGACTGGAAATCCTCATTATATATTCCCTTTTATAACATCTGTGTTGCAGTTAGATCCTCAGTAAATTAAAAAAATGTTCCCTATTAAAGTTCCATTGGTACATTCAAAGATGATATTTCAGATTCTACCAATATTTAGTACCAGTTGTATGGAAAGAGGAGTGATATTTTGGAGTACACACCTGACATAAAGACCATTGTAAAGCTGTTTGTAAGTAAAGGGTAATCCATTATTGCCTGAGCATAATGATGTGATACAGTAAGTCCACAGTAAATTTTGAATGAATGCTTATGAAAGTTCCAATTCTAACTATAAAATTGATTTACCAGTCTCCTTCAAGTTAGAGTAGCATTTGTTAAAAATAATATTTTATAAAACATCCCAGATTTATAATGAGGACTGCCTTTACCATGAAATTTGATAGTGATTTAGGTAACATGAACAGTGCATCATTACTTATAATTCCACAGCATATCTGTCTCTTTACTCATACTTTCACCTGTATAATAGTAATCAGTGTTTTTTGCAGTTTGTTTTTTCATATTGAATTGATATGCTGGCCTTCCATAGGTTCAGTCCCAAAAGATGTTGCAAAGCTTTTCAGTCATGTAATGCCACCAAAGGAAATAGTCAAATAATCTAACTACAAATGTACATTAATGATCTGTGGCAGTCTGGGCTTGGACTGCTACACATGGAGTGAGTGGGAAAGTGTTGCCTTGGGTCTAAAGATTGACCCTGTTGGGGACATTTTAATATTCCAAGCCCAGAACCAACATCAGTAGTTCATAATCACCTAAAGTACCACGTACTGCTGCTATAAATTATTGTGTAGAGGAATATCATTTGTAAAACATAATAAAAAAAGAATGCACATCAGGGTATGTAATGATAAGAACTTATGAGGTCAAGCTGCTATCACAGCTGCTGTTAGGTACTGCTGTTAGGTACACACATCTCTTACCTGTTTTCACTTTAAAGTTAAAAAACTATTAACTATCGTCTATTTGCCTCTTTAAGGCATTGTTAAAGCAAATATTGGGTATTGTTCGATGAAAAAAGGCTTAAAAACACTGTGAACAGGGCAATAGGCAGGATACAGTTGGGAAGGCAGCAGATGTGTCTAGATTGAAATGTTGAAGGCCTTAAGAGATATAGGAGTGGGTTTTGTTACTGATTTGATAAATACAATTATATATAAGTGTTGTCCCAGATGACCGGCTGAAGAGTGTGATAGTAAATGTGTATAAGGGGAAGGGTGATGTCCTGGAAAGAGGATATTATAGATGCATAAAACTTTTTGGACCAGATAATGAAGGTAATGGAGAGAGTCCTAGAAGGTATGATAAGGGAAAGAGTGATTATTGATGAGATGCAGTTTGGGTTTATTCCAGGCAAAGGGAACAGTGATGCTATATTCATTGTCTGACAGCTTCATGAAAAATAATAGGAAAGAACAGGGAGCTGTACTTTGTTTTTGTTGATTTGGAGAAGGCCTTTGATGGAGTCCCTAGGGAGGTCATGAAGTGGGCGATGAGAAAGCTCAGGATCGAGGAGTGGCTGGTTTGAGTGGTCATAGTTATGTATGCAGATGCTCTTACCCCTGTGTTGAGTGATCGGAGATTTGAGTGAAGAGTTTTCCGTGAATGTTGGCACGCATCAGGGGTCAGTCTTGAGCCCCTTACTGTTTGTTGTGGCAGTTGAAGCTGTCTCATGTGACTTCAGAAATGGAGTCCCGTGGTAGATGTTGTATATTGATGACGATTGCAGAGAATGAAAGGGAGGCAGAGGAAAGATTTCGGAAGTGGAGAGGCAGAATGGGGCACAAAGGTGTGAGAGTAAATGTGGATAAAACAAAATGATGATACTGTATCTAGAATTGGTGCAGGTAAATCCACAATAGATGCAATATTCATCAAGAGACAGTTGCAGGAAAAGTTTCAACAGAGGAGGAAATGCTTGTACCATGTGTTTGTGGACTTGGAAAAAGCTTTTGATAGAGTACCAAGGAGAGTTATAGAGTGGGCCTTGAAAAGACAGAATCTACCTGAGAGACTCATTGCAGCTGTCATGTCTCTCTATATTGATACAAGATCAAAAGTCAAGACAGTAGCAGAAACATCAGGAAATTTTGGAATAGGAGTTGGGGTACATCAAGGGTCAGCACTCAGTCCATTGCTGTTTAATATAGTAATGGAGGAGGCAACATGGGAATGTAGGGGGGAAGGCCCATGGGAATTGCTGTATGCTGATGACGTAGTGCTAACAGCAGAGACTAAGGAAGAAGTAGTGGAAATGCTTAATAGATGGAAAAATGGAATGGAGAAGAGGGGAATGAAAATAAATATGGATAAGACAAAGGTAATAGTGACAGACAAGAAACCAGTAGAAAGAATTCAGTCAGAAAATGGCCATGTGGATGCTGTGGCAGAGGAGTAGGTATGAACTCAGTGTTGCGCACGGAGTGTAATAAGTGGTGCCATAGAAGGTGTTCAGGTCTGCAGAATTTGAGAGGAGTGCAAAATTTCCACTGCCCAGCCTGCATAAGAAGAGGAGAGGCGGAGGGAGATGAAGCAGAGGATGCGCTAGAGGTGAATGGGGGCATACTACTGGAAGTGCAGCAGTTCTGCTATCTAGGAGATACAGTAGGCACGGAAAGTGTTGATGCCATCTTAAAAAAAGAAAACATTCTTGTGGTTAGCAAGGAGAAACAAATAAATTAACACTCACCATTGAATTTAGTATTTACTGGCATTCCCCTTCACCTTTTTTATCTTCTTAAGGCGTCTGGGGAGACTGATGGCGAAGTTTTGCAGAACAGACGGACTAAAACTGCTCCATAGCTGCAGCCTCAAGTTTAGGCAAAGATGATGTGTCCATACTACGCAGCTGCCACTTCATGTGCACCCATAGCTTCTCAGTGGGATTGATATCTGGGCTGTTTCCGGGCCAATCTCGAATAAAGGGAACCTCACAGTCTGTTAGCCACTTTTCACTGACTTTGCAACATGTGCAGAGGCAGAATCTTGCATAAATACTCTTGCCTTGGTTTTATCAAAAGTCACTTAAAACATCACATAAGAGCTCCAAATAATTGTTCTGGTTCACTTTTTCATTTGCAGGTAGAATTACCAACCTACCAACACCATAATATGTAAAGCAGCCCCAAGCCATGAGTGAGGCTGGGTATTTAACAAACTTGGAAGTGTACTTAGGATCCAGGGGGTCACTGCCTGGTTTGCGGTACACTCGTGATGAAGGGGTACCAGTGACAGTAAATGTTGACTCATCACTCCAAAGCACAGTTTTCCATTGCTCCTCACTCCAGGCAAGATATTTCTTACAAAAATTTACTCTCTTTTTCTTCTGAAGTGCAGTTAGCAGTGGTTTTTTACGAGCACAAAAACTCCTGTAGCCCAGATCGTCATGCAACAGTTGCTGCACACTTCTGACAGACACATCTGCCAGCAACTGTGGGTTCTTTTCTTTTAAATCCCGTGCTGTTAGCATTGGATCCTTGATAACTTGCCTTGAGATCAGCTGACGGGTCCTGAAGGTTGTCTTACAAGGTCTCCCAGGCTTGGGAAGTGGAGTGGGAGGAATGGCCTCCCCACTGTCATTGAACTGCTTCACCAGTCTCTGCACTGTCCTCAGTCTAACACCATCTGATTTGCAATAAATGGGAGTTTGTGGCCAGCTTTGTATAAAGTAATCACTTCCACACGTTTGTCCTTGCTTGTGGTTACTTTAGGCATGATGAGAATGTGGTAGGTAACCAGATAACTGTGTTATTTGAGTCAAAACATGCCCTCGTGGCGCATCACACACAGAGACAATCCTCCTTCTGTGGCTGCCCAAACATTACTGAGCATGCTCCTGTGGTGCCAAACCTGTCAAGCAGGTTGCCAGCTCCCGTTGAAAAAGCATCAGCTCATTTCGCATCACAGGGGAGGGTAGTATTGACCCTACTTCACTTAACGCGAAAAAGAATGATGTCGGCAAAAAAATGTCAATACTTTCCGCGCCTACTGTATATTGGACTGCGAAGCAGGGGTGGAGAGATCAATCAGAACAAGAGTGGCGGCATCATGATTAAAGTGGAAGGAAATAGCTAGCCTACTGGTCAACAAACACATACCACTGAGGTACAGAAGTAAAATATATAAGGCCTGCATTAGACCAGTATTGATATATGGTGCTGAAACATGGGCTTTGACAGATAGACTGATGATTGTTCTGAGGAATACTGATCGTAGAATGTTCAGATACATGGCGGGAGTGAGATGGGAGGACAGAGTTTTGAGTGAAGAGATAGCCAGAAGATGCAGGGTGAAGGATCTCGATATCATCTTGAGGCAGAAGCGGCTTAGATGGTTTGGTCACATGAGGAGGAGTGAGGGAGGAAGCTGTGTGAGAATAGCAGAGGAACTGGAAGTGGTGGGACGTCGACCGCCAGGAAGACCTAAGAAGACCTGGAAAAGTGTTGTAACGCAAGATATGGAAAGACTGGGTATTGGAGAAGATTTAATCCAGGATAGGAAGCAGTGGAGAAAAGCCATCGCACGTCCAACCCCAGTTTGAATGTGGGAACAGGACGAAAAACGAAGATGATGATGATGGTGATGGTACTGTCAGAGTAGATGGAGTGTGGCCATGTGTGGTTTGCCACAGGGGTGTGGGGAATAGTTTCATCTTACACAGTTTTTGTGATAAGCAGTTGCATAAGATATGGATTGGTATTAGAGATAAGCTGCAAAATATGCTGATATCGTGTGTGCGTGGTGTGTTGGGAAGAGCATGTTGAGATTATTAGGCATGAAAGGATTTATCTTGCTGGAGAGTCCCTTAAGTGTATGTAGTGAGTTTTGTTGTTTGGGGGACATGTAATGTGCTGGAGATAGGGCTGGAGCTAGGGTAAGAAGTGGTTGGAGGAAATTCAGGGAGCTGTTGCCTGTCCTAAAATTGATAGGGCCCTCCCTCTGTGCAAAGAGATCTTTGTGTGCGGCATGTATTTACCTAGTTGTATTTACCTAGTTGTGATAGTGGGGAGGCAGTGGCTGAATCGGTAGAGAGGCAGCCTGCAGTCCTAATGGACCCAGGATCAAATCCCGGCTGGAGCAGGGAACAGTTTAAGGATTTAAATTTCCTAAATGCAGATTTTCCTGATCTACCAGATGACCTGCCGACATGTCGTAAAAATACCCCAACTAATACCAATACACCAGTCCTGTATGAGAGAGCCCTAGCATTTATTCAATATGGACGGTGGGTGATACCACCAAAGTAGTGACATGTGGAGGTGTAGGAGGACTACTGGGCCTTGGGATAGGTCACTCCCTGCAAGAAATATTCCCTGAAGCCTTTACCCAGAGTTGGACACGTAAAAAAAAGAAAAAATACAAGAAATGAGCTACGCTCGTGGGGTCCCATCTCTGTTTCTCAATAAGTAAAATTTTGCTTTGAACTCATTTATGCTTTTAGACTGGACGATCTCTTTGTCCAGACTATTCCACTGGTCTATGCATCTATATGGAAAACTATATTTCTTGATATTAAGTAGCTTGGCTTTTTCAGTTTCATTCCATGTCCTCTTGTTACTCTTCCATCCCATACAAACAGATCTTTTCTGTCAATTTAATCTACTCCCATCATGGCCCTGAACAACTGCAATCATGTCACCCCTCTCTCTCCTTTCCTGTAAGGAAGGCAGATCCAGCTTTTCCAGCCTTTCTCTGTATGACAGATCTGCCAGGCTAGGGACCATCTTGGTTGCTGTTCTTTGTAATCTTTTGATCTTATTTATATCTTTCTTTTTGTGTGGGGACCACACTACTGCTGCATATTCCAACCTGGGGTGGATCATGGCCACTGTCAACTTTTTCATCATTTCATCCATGTAATGAAATGCTACTCTTATGTTAGTCAAGAGTTTATATGTCTCTCTAACTGTCTTGTTAATGTGTTTTTCAGGTGACAGACTATCCTGGACCAGCACTCCCAATTCTTTCTCTTCTCTCGCTTTTCTAATTGTTTCATTACCCATCAAATAATTCAATGATGGCCTCTTGGTACTTTTACCCATTTCCAATATTTTACATATTTTTGCGTTGAATTTCATTTCCCACATCCGTCTCCAATCATGAATCCTATCCAGGTCCTCCTGCAGCATTTTACAGCCTTCCTCAACTTCTACTATCCTCAAGATCTTTGCATCATCAGCAAACAGACATCCTTAACTGTTCATTCTATCTACCATATCATTTATGTAAATGAGGAACATTACTGGTGCTAACACCAAGCCCTGTGGGACTCCACTTGTTACTTCCCTCCATCCAGACATCTTGTCCTTTATTACTGTCCTCATTTGTCTGCCCCTCAGAAAGTCTCTCATCCACTCCAGAAAGTTTCCCTTTAGTCCTCCTGTGTGCTCCAGTATCCACATTAGTCACTTATGGGGTACCTTGTCAAAGGCTTTCTCCAAATCGAAATACAGTACACACAGTCCACCCAACCGTCTTTCTCCAGTAGGACGTCAATCACTCTTAAGTAAAAGCTCAATAAGTTTGAAACACATGACCTTCCACTTCTGAATCCAAACTGACTTTCAGCCAAAATGTTCTTCTTCTCCAGATATTTCATCCATGTGTCTTTCAGGATTCTCTTGCACAATTTTGCAACCATACTGGTCAGGGACACTGGTCTATAATTCAGGGGTTATTTCTTGTTTCCTCCCTTGTAAATTGGTACCACTTTGGCCCTCTTCCATTCCCGAGGCACTTTCCCCTCTTCCAGAGACCACACAATTAAACCATGAATATTATCCACCAGTTGTTCTCTACATTCCTTCAGTACACAATTGGAGATTCCGTCTGGTCCTGGGGCTTTCCTTTCATCTTGAGTTTCCAATAATTTATACACTTTCTGCACTTCCACATATATATCTACATTTCTAGTCACTCCCTCCCCCTCCACAAAATCTCTTTATTTAGTGAAAACCAATTGGAAATATTTGTTCATTACTGTATTTCAGTTTCCATCGCTGCATCTTTATAGACCTCTCCTTCTACTTTCAGTTTAGTGATTCCTTCCTTTTCAATTTGCTGTTGACAAATCTGTAAAACAGATTTGTCAATTTTACATTTTTCAAAGTTCCTTTCTTCCTGTCTGTGTATTCTTGTATATTCATTTCTAGTTCTTCCTGTATTCTTCCTTTGTTCTAGTATTACCTCTCTTTCTCCAGTTGTTCCATGCAATGGCCCTCTCTTTTTTTTGCTATCATACGCCTTCTGTTAAACCAACCCTTTTTCCTGTTCTTTTTCGCACTTACTCTTGGCACATGTTTTTCCACTCCCGAATTATAGACGTCTAGAAAGATATCCCACTTCCTCTGCATCTCTCTTGTTTCTCTGAATTTTTTCCATTCCACATTTTCAAAAAATTTCCTTTTTCCTGTAAAGTTTGCTTTCCCAAAGTTGTATCTTCCCTGCCTATAAGGCTCATCTCTTGGCACCACATTCCCTTTTATCATCTGGAGCTCAGTGACCACATGATCACTTTTTCCTATAGGACATTGAAATTTCAAAGATTCGGTTACATCAGGTTCGTTGGTTAGCAGTAAATCTAGTCTTGCTGGTGTGTCATCACTTCTGAATCTTGTCTCTTCTTTGACCCACTGGGTCATTACATTATTCATTGCTGTATTTAACAGTATAGTGCCCCACAAATCTTCACTGCCTCCTGAGTCCCATTCCTCCCAATTCACCTCTTTACAATTGCAATCACACATTAGAATTATGTTGTTGCTTTTCTCAATCACTTTCTGCAGATAACTAACCATGTCTGACAACATCTCCTGGTATTCACTGTCCTTCCATGCCCTTGTCTTAGGGTGAACATATACTACTGCCATCTCTCTCTTGCCATTCTCTCCAGTTTCCAATTTCATATTTATCACTTCAGCCTTACCCTCTCCCATTTCCACAGTAGCCACATTTATGTTGTTCTTCACAGCTGTCATCACTTCTCCTCCCATTTTCTTCTTTTCTGTCTCTTCTCCACAGTTTGTATTTACCATCTCCCATATGGATATCAGTATCCTCTCTTAACTTGGTCTCTACAAAGCACATAATATCTGGTTCATGTACCCTCAAGAAATCGTTGATTTCTAACCTTGCCGATATTAAACCATCAGCATTAGTATATGCCACTTTCAAACTTTTTGCGTTGTTTTTTATTCCCTATGCTCTCCCACTCCCCATTGGTACCACTTCCTCAATTTCTGATCCATGACTCGTATATGCCACTTTCAAACTTTTTCCGTTGTTTTTTTATTCCCTATGCTCTCCCTCTCCCCATTGGTACCACTTCCTCAATTTCTGATCCATGACTCTTTCTCCATTCTCTGTTCATTTTTGGCTTTTGCTTCCTTTACTGACTCCTTTATTTTAGTTCTGTCTTCCTCATTTGCATCTCTCCTTATCCAAACATTCTTGAACCCCTCCTTGTGTAATAATTTCCATGTTTTGTTGATTTCATTTACCATCACCTGAGACTTAAACTTACTCTAACTGGCCTTGCCCCTCCTTCCTCATACTTTCCTAACCTAAACACTTCAGTCTCTTCTTGAAATTCATTGTTACCCTCCATTACTACTGATACTATCTCTTTAACCTTCCTCAGTTCTTTTCTTTCCCTTTCTGATCCTACTGTCATACGTTTTTCTTTTATTCCTGAAATTATCATGCATTTTTTCATATCTGCTACATCCCTGACTAAAGATTCTCTACTTCTTAGTACCCTAACCACTTCCTTCTCCACTTTTCATTGCTTTGTTGTTCTATAATCTCTTTCATATTTATATTTCCTTCCTCTTGAATTTTCTTCCACCCCCTATGTTGCTCCTTGATTTCCTTAATGTGCTCATCTTGCATTCTTGATTTTGATTCATACTCATCTAATTTACGTTTCTTCCTGTCTCTTTCATCTTCCAACCTCATATTTTCCCTCTTGACCTGTTCTGTTTCATTTGAGGCAGATTCATTACTCGCTTTTAATTCTGTAACTTCTCTTTCTTGTTCATCACTGTGTGTGCAAACTTTTTCTAACCTGCTCTGTAGTACTTTGATCTCTTTCTCCTCTTCCAAGGTCCACTCCTGTAACTCTCTAATTACTGACCATACCTTTTTCAACTCGTGGACATTCCTCTCTGCTACTCTTTCCACTCCTGCTACAGTACTTTTGTTTGGTTCAGTTTAGTACTTCCTCTACCCATATCTTCATCGGAGATGCCCGCAAATTCCCCACCACCAGATGTAAACGAAGAACTATCCTTCTCCGCCATGATGCAACCATATGGAATCTTTTTATTTCCACTGTGTCTAGTACTCTTTTTATGACTGAAACCTGCATTTTTTTTTTTTTTTACTAATATCCCACGGGAGCACAACTCACACACTCATTCACATAATCACAATAGGCTGTTCTTCTTTTCGATGCTGATTGGGCGATTATTTCCCCACGATCCACAAGGAGCTCCATCTCCGGCTCTCTGTGTTAGGAGTGTAATGCTGTATGGTAGTGAGGCCTGGGAACAATGGAAGAGGATATTCATAGGTCCAAACATACAGAAATGACCATGATTAAATAGATGTTTAATGCATCCTTGAATGTGAGGCTTGAGGAGCTAGTATTGCAATTGAAGAGTTGAGAGGAAGGATGGGACTTGAATGTACTGGTGCTATATTTAGGAGGGGTAGATTGAGATGGTCTGGGCATGTTGAGAGGATAGAGTATGACAGTAGGGTACATAAGGTGAGAAGTGTGAGCATCAGTGGTAGAGTTTCGAGAGGCAGACTGGAAGAGAAATGGATTGAGGTTATAGAGTGTGACCTTGGGGATAAGAGACTAAATAGGGAGGCTGCCAGAGATCGAGCAGTGTAGAGAGATGTCTTTAGGTGTCGAAGGTCATTGCATACAGGCATGTTGGAGTATGTTTAAATGATACGATTCAGTACTGAGATATTATTGTGTAAGGGATTCCTCTTTGCAGCCTAAGTAATTAAGTATCTCATAGGATCAGTATTAGTATGCAGGTAATTATATTGTAAGATTATTCAGTTACTGTATATACAATAAACCCTCGTTACCTCGTGGTAATTGGGTTTCAACCCTCTACGAGTTAGCATTTTTACGAGTTAATGGGATTTTCCCCCTCACTCCCTCCAAAACACATTATACAATACAGTACTGTACATTGAGAAAAAAATAAAAGTAAAACTAACAGAACCTTACCTTGTTTTGGTACTGCACAGAAGTATTCAAGCTTGGAGGAGGCGTTCGGCAGGGTGAAGAGGTGAATTGAAGGGCGCTATGTCACTTTTCTGAACACTTTTCTAATAAAAACACTGAACACTTTGAGCACTTAGACTACACACACTGAGATTGCTATACAGTAGTGTACTATATACTGTAAATGAGTTGATTTTTTTTTTTTCCCATGATAGCCTTTACGAGTTATCCCGAATTATGAAATATTGAGGTACGAATTAATGAGGGTTTACTGTATATCTGTACTGCATCTGATCTTGTAGCACCAGTCGAGCAGGACAGTACTCCCAAGGAGGATGGAAAGCTGATGACAGGGAGAGCTGGAGCTCCCGTTTCATCAGCCCTCAGGACTTGTTCCTGACCGTCCCCCTTTGCTGAACTTTTTCAGTGTCTCAGTAACACAGAGAGTAGACCAGCATGCTCTCCAATACAAGTTTCTCTAACTGTCAACACCAAACTAAATACACGCTACACACTACACTTCCTTTTCAAATTTTGTTAAAAATGGCGACTGTTAATCGTGCTTTGGAGTCCCCAGGGGGGGGGGGACCATCAATGCCCCTACCATCCGCTCCTCTCTCGGTGACGACTCTCGGAGCTGCCTGGAACCACTGTCTGACTCACTCCTTCTTCATTTCTGTAACATTCGCGGCCTTTCCTCTGACTTTCGCTTTGTTGAGCACCACCTCTTCTCCTCTAAACCTCACCTTCTCTTTCTTTCTGAGACTCAGCTGTCTGAGACAACTGACAGCAAACCCTTTTCTGTATCCTCCTACTTTCTCTATTCTCATTTCAAAGCCAGAGGTGGCTGTTGTGTATATGTACGCAACGATCTATCTTGCTCTCGTGTTCCTGAACTTGATTCTTCTGAATTCTCTACTCTCTGGCTTCGGCTCTCCTGTCATTCTCTGACTAAATATATCTGTGCTGTTTACTTATCTCCTAATTCTACTGACTATCAAAAATTCTTTGACTCTCTTACTACTACGATGGAACACATACTATCCATTTCTCCTTTCTCTGAAATCTCCATTCTTGGAGATTTCAATGTTCACCACCGCCTTTGGCTCTCCTCTCCTTTCACTGATCCACCTGGTGAACAAGCCTACATCTTTTCTATCCTTAATGACCTAGAGCAGCTTGTACAGCACCCTACCCATGTCCCTGACTGCCTTGGAGAGAGTTCCAACATACTTGACCTTTTCCTAACACCTAATCCTTCTGCTTACACTTAATCTTTTCTCTCCATTGGGCTCCTCCGATCACAACCTTATTACCTTAACCTGTCCTATCGCTCCGGTACAGCCTGTGGACCCTCCAAAGAAATGCCGCCTGTGGCACTTTGGAGCTGCAGATTGGGAGGCCCTCAGGCAGTACTCCTTTGATTTTCCTTGGAATGATTATTGCTTCCATGGCCGGGAGCCGTCTGAGTGTGCCCTGCGCATTATGGAGGTTATTCTCTCGGGCATGGAAGCATACGTTCCTTTCTCATATCCTCTGTCTAATGCAAGAAAGCCTTGGTTTAATCACGCTTGTTCTAATGCTGTCCGCAACAGAGAGAGGGCCTTTAAAAGGTACCGGAGCCAACCCACCCCTGAATCACATCTTTTTTATATTTCTGCCCGGAATCGTGCTAAGTCTGTTCTTCACTCTGCTAAAAATAATTTCATCCGTGCTAAATGTTCCCAACTCTCCAACTCGAATTCTTCTCGCTCCTTTTGGCACCTTGCCAAAAACCTTTCTAACAACTTTACCTCATCATCCTTCCCTCCTCTTTTCTACTCTGATGGCTCTGTAGCTATTTCTTCTACTGATAAAGCAGATCTCTTCACTCAGACTTTCTCCTCCAATTCTACCTTAGACGATTCTGGTGCTGTTCCTCCATCACTTCCCCCCTCAGACTTCCTCATGACTGGCATTAAAATTTCTTCAGCTGATGTATTTTCACTGGCCTCAATATTAACAAGGCATATGGGCCTGATGGACTCCCTCCTGTTGTCCTCAAAAACTGTGCTTCTGTGCTTACACCCTGCCTAGGTAAACTCTTTCACCTTTGTATGTCAACTTGTACCTTTCCTTCCTGCTGGAAGTTTGCTCTCATTCAGCCAGTCCCAAAGAAGGGTGACCATTCCCAACCCTCTATCTATCATCCAATTGCTTTAACATCCTGTGTCTCAAAAGTTTTCGAATCAGTTCTTAACAGAAAAATTTTAAAGCATCTTTCCTGTCACAACCTTCTTTCTGATCGTCAGTATGGGTTCCGTCAGGGATGCTCCACTGGCGATCTTCTCACCTACCTTACAGACTCCTGGTCATCCTCCTTTCGGGACTTTGGCGAAAGCTTTGCCATTGCACTTGACATCTCAAAGGCTTTCGATCGAGTCTGGCATAAATCTTTGATTTCCAAATTGCCCTCCTACGGTTTCTATCCTTCTATCTGTGCCTTCATCTCTAGCTTCCTTTCTGGTCGTTCTATAGCTGCTGTTGTAGACGGCCATCGTTCTTCTCCTAGACCTATCAACAGTGGTGTTCCTCAGGGCTCTGTCCTATCACCAACTCTCTTTCTTTTATTCATCAATGACCTTCTAAGCTGTACATCTAACCCTATCCACTCATATGCTGATGATTCCACCCTTCACCTTTCCATTCG
>JAGKTI010000736.1:0-22428 GCA_018397915.1 Birgus latro | reverse complement strand
CACACACAGTAGTCCCTCATTTATTTGGACGTGTTCATTATCCGGACACTGGACGTTTGCTCTATTAAACCATTATCCGAATTTACTTGCTATTATCTGGATGTAAAAGTCCCTGAGAACTTCGGCTGGCCAGCCAACATGTTCAGACATTCGGTATCATCGTCGCTGGGCTCAAGCCATGAGTGGAAAATAGTCCATAACCCACAACCAGAGCTGAAATGTCTGTCTGCCCCTTTACTGAATGGTCGAAGCTGCTCACTCATTTGATCACTCCCAACAAACCTCCAGCACCCAAGTAGTATGACTGTAACCTGCAAATGGTGTCAACCCAACCATATGCATCCCCACCGAATGTCCAGTGTCATGCGGCCACCTGCTAAGTCTTTCCCAACTGCCACCACCATCAAACACAGACCACATGCCACGAGTACATGTTCAGTGACAGCGGCTGTCCTCCTCTCTAGCAAACATTGAAAGTCCCCCAGTCACTATGAGTTGTGTTTCCGCATGGCCACTTGGCATCTGACAGACCGCAAGCCACGAGTAAATTTATGGTAATAGCACCAGTCCACCTGTTGACAGAAGGGGGAGAATCCTCGCTTCTCCTCCCTCTCCCATTCCTCCTCCATACCCTGCCAGCTCCCCCTTCACTCCCTCAGTCTCTACCCTCCTCCGTGATGATAACACTGACTCGTGAGTTTTCAAAGTTTTTTGTGATTTATTCGTCTGCTATTGGTCATATCGAAATTCCCCAAAATCCTCGAGAAAGCACATGAAATTCTGCATGTAGACAAATGCTTAACTCTTGGAAGATGCTAGCAAAATTTTGAATTAGGATGATGGGAAGTTATATGAAGGTAAGTTTTACTCTTGAACATTTTTTTCTTGCTTGAATTTTCTCTTACTTGTCAGTTTTTTGTGTTTTTATTAGCTTATCTTATAGTATAAACACCAGCGAAGATGATGGTATATGAGGTATACTAATATAACCAAGTTCTATCTATCTGTCTATCTATTGCCAAATGCCATAATCCCGTAAGGGGTGGCCATTTGACTTTGAGTTGTTTGCTTTACAGGGAGGGGCACTAACCCTCCACCAACCCACTTGTTGAAACGTAGGGAGAACGTATGGTTTGGTTATATGGTTACCACCCAGTGTTGAAAATGGTTTCTTGGCTTACAGGAAACCATTTGGCTTGTCACTCAATGTAAAGCTACCTGTAAAGGAAAGAAAAGGAATAAGACGTGACAGGAAAGATGGGAGAAATAGGAAGAGAGGAGGGCAGGCACAGAAAAAGAATGATAAAGGCTAAGGAAGAAGTAGGCAGCACTACATTAAGTGAGTGGATGATGGTCACTACCACATACAACCAAGTTACTGTGGCATATTTGGCCGTGGAATTTTATTTTGAGTCCCGGGAGGAATCACTCGTCACAGAAAACAGATTTTTAAACTGTTGTCTTTTTTTTTGTGGATTTTTGTTGTTTATGCATTATTGTCATGATGTTTAGCATTAATATGGATAATCATGTGTGTTTTGATGTCTAAATATGGCAGATTGACCTGAAAACAGTGCCAAAATTAGGAGGGGTACTGTACATACAGTCATGTGTAGGTTGGATGTTTTTTGGTTTTCAGTGGTATTTTTTCATGGTTTTCTTGGTGTTTCGCATTACTTTGGATAGTCTTATGTGTGTTTTGATGTCTAAATATGGTAGATTGACATGAAAAAATGCCAAAATTAGGAGGTGGTAGAGAGTTGGCTTGCAGTCCCGAGGGACCCAGGTTCGAATCCTCGCTGGTGCAGGGAACAGTTTAAGAATTTGAATTTCATTAAATCAGGCTTTACTGATCTACCAGGAGACCCGCCGACATGTCGTAAAAATGACCCCGCTAATACCAATACACCAGTCCTGTATGAGACAGCCCTAGCATGTATTCAATATGGTCGGTGGGTGTTAAGCGCCGAAGTGGTGACATGTAGATTGTAGGAGGACGACTGGGCCTTGATAGCAGGCTGTGAAGCCTATGCCCAGAGTCGGACACATAAAAAAAATAAAAAAAAATAAAAATACAGTGGTTTATAGGTCGGGTGTTTTTCGGATTTCAGTGTCTTTTTCCCGTGGTTTTCTTGGTGTTTAGCATTACTTTAAATATTCCTATGTGTGTTTTGATGCCTAATGTGGCAGATTAACCTGAAAACAGTGCCAAAATTAGGAGGGGTACTGTACATACATTGGTGTATAGGTAGGGTTTTTTTTGTTTTCATTTTTTTTTTCATGATTTTCTTGGTGTTTTGCATTACTTTGGATATTCCTGTGTGTGTTTTGATGTGAAAATATGGCAGATTGACCTGAAAACAATGCCAAAATTAGGAAGGGTACTGAACATACAGTGGTGTATAGGTAGGGTGCTTTTGGTTTTCACTGTTTTTTTTTCCCATGGTTTTCTTGATGTTTAGCATTACTTTCAATATTCCTATGTGTGTTTTGATTTTTAAATGTGGCAGATTGACATGAAAATGGTGCCAAAATTAGGAGGGGTACTGTACATACAGTGGTTTATAGGTAGGGTGTTTTTTGGTTTTCAGTGTTTTTTTTTTTTTCATGGTGTTCTTGGTGTTTAGCATTACTTTGGATATTCCTATGTGTGTTTTGATTTTTAAATGTGGCAGATTGACCTGAAAACAGTGGCAAAATTAGGAGGGGTACTGTACTTGCAGTGGTGTATAGGTAGTTTTGGCAGGGGGGAACTGATGGATATGGGGGTGTGGGTGTGTTGGTTGCAGAGAAATGGGTAGAATATGTTATGAATGTTATGAGAGTAAGTGATAGGATATTAGCAGTGAAAATTTTGATCGGTAGGAAAATTATTTCAATTATATCGGCACGTGCTCCTCAGGTGGGATTGGATGACGCAGAGAAGGATAGATTTTGGAATGATTTAATACGTGTAGTAGGTGGTATGGGTGATGATGAGGTAGTGGTTCTGGGAGGGGATTTAAATGGTCATGTGGGTGAACCAGCTCAAGGTTATGAAGGAGTCCATGGAGGATGTGCATATGGTGTGAGGAATGTGGAAGGGGAAAGAATACTCGAGTTTGGGGAGGCTATGGACATGATTGTGTGCAACACACATTTTAGAAAAAGAATGAGTCGGTTGATTACGTACGAGTCCGGGAGAAATAGCAGTCAGATAGATTATTTTCTGGTCAGGAGGGTTGATAGGAGGTTAGTGAGGGATGTTAAAGTTATAGGAAGCGAGGAGTGTGTGCAGCTCACAAACTGTTGATTTGTGACATGGTGCTTAAGGAACGAGTGATGAGAAGGAGCACATGTGTATCTAGGAGGAAAATATGGAAGCTGGGAAACCAATCAGTAAGGGATGCTGTTTATAGTGAGATGAAGAGAGTGGTGGCTGAACAGGGAGCCGTAGATAGAGGCATTAATGAACAGTATAGAGCCCTTAAGAACAACCTCTTGAGAGTTACCGATGTAATATGCGGTTGGACAAGAGGCCCACCAAGATATAAAGTAACTTGGTGCTGGGATGAGGGTGTAGAAGCCTCAGTTAAGGAGAAAAGAATGCTTTTCCGGGAATGGAAGAAGGCTTGTAACAGGGAGGAGTACTTGGCTGCTAAGCGCAGGGCTAGAAGAGAGGTATACAGGACGAAGTCTGAGTCACAGAGACTTTTACTTGATAATCTAAATCATGGAGAAAGGGAAAATATGATTTTTAGGGTGGCAAATCACGTGAAGAGGGATAATCGGGATATTGTATGTGAGCAGTGTGTGAAGAATGATGAAGGAAGGGTAGTGGTGAACAGTGGGGATATTAAAGATGCATGGAAGGAGCATTATAGCCAGTTGTTGAATGAGGAGTTTGATTGGGATAGGGAAGGTTTGGAGCCAGCAGATCCAGTGTTTGGCCCTTGGCCTTTGATTGATGCTGCTACTGTGAGTGAGGCAATAGGCAGGATGCAGGTGGGGAAGGCGGCAGGTGTGCCTGGGATGACTGCTGAAATGTTGAAGGCCTCAGGAGATACTGGAGTGAGGTTAGTCACAGACCTGATAAATATGATTATATCTGAGTGTGTTGTCCCAGATGATTGGCTGAAGAGTGTAATTGTAAATGTGTACAAAGGGAAGGGTGATGCCCTGGAAAGGGGAAATTACAGAGGTATAAAGCTCTTAGATCAGATAATGAAAGTAATGGAGAGAGTTCTAGAAGGTATGATTAGAGAAAGAGTGAATATTGATGAGATGCAGTTTGAGTTTATGCCAGGCAGGGGGACCACTGATGCCATATTTATTGTTCAACAGCTTCAGGAAAAATATATTGGAAAGAAAAGGGAATTGTATTTTGTTTTTGTTGATTTGGAAAAGACCTTTGACAGAGTCCCTAGAGAGGTGGTGAAGTGGGCAATGAGAAAGCTAGGGTTGGAAGAGTGGCTGGTTAGGGTCGTTATGGCCATGTACGTGAGTACTCGAACCCAGGTAAGAGTGAATGGAGTTTTGAGTGATGAGTTTTCCGTGAATGTTGGTGTGCATCAGGGGTCAGTTTTGAGTCCCTTGTTGTTTATCATGGTACTTGAAGCCCTCTCACGTGACTTCAGAGATGGACTCCCATGGGAGATGTTGTATGCTGATGATTTGGTGTTGATTGCAGAGGATGAAAAGGAGGCGGAGGAAAGATTTAAGAAGTGGAGAGATGATATGGGGCACAAGGGCTTAAGGGTAAATGCAGATAAGACAAAAGTGGTGATATCTAGGGTTGGTGGTGGTACAATCAGAGGAAAGGAAGAGTGGCCATGTGCAGTTTGCCACAAAGGTGTGGGAAGTAATTCGATCTTGTGTAGTGTTTGTGATAAATGGGTGCACAAGAGATGTAGTAGTATTAGAGGTAGACTGCGAGATGATGCTGATTTCATGTGTGCGGCGTGTCGGGGAGAGCAGGTGGAGATTGTTATGCGTTAGAGGGTTGAACTTGCAGGTGAGTCTCTTGAGTGTGTGGAGGAGGTTTGTTATTGGGAGACATGTTATGTGCCGGAGGTGGGGCTGGAGTTAGCTTGGTTGCTAGGGTGAGAAGTGGTTGGAAGAAGTTCAGGGTGCTGTTGCCTCTCCTGACATTGAGAGGGCTCTCCTTACGTGCTAAGGGGTCTTTGTATGCAGCATGTGTTAGGATTGTGATGCTGTATGGCAGTGAGACCTGGGCAGTAAAGGAAGAGGATATTTGTAGGTTCAAACGTACAGAAATGACAATGATTAGGTGGATGTGCAGTGCGTCCCTGCGTGCAAGGCCTGAGGGGGCTGGGTTTACGATGGAAGAGTTGAGAG
The DNA here is from genome assembly GCA_018397915.1 of Birgus latro. NCBI lineage: Eukaryota > Metazoa > Arthropoda > Malacostraca > Decapoda > Coenobitidae > Birgus > Birgus latro. The sequence continues at coordinate 17,091 of JAGKTI010000736.1, read as the reverse complement.
GTAGGATGGGACTGGAGTGTATTGGTGTTGTGATGAGAGGTAGGCTGAGGTGGTTTGGACATGTGGAGAGGATGGGGGATGATAATTGGGTACAGAGGGTGAGAGGTGTTAATACTGGGGGAGGGGTAGACCGAGAAAGACATGGGATGAGGTCATTAAGTGTGACTTAAAGGTTAAGGGACTGAACAGGGAGGCTGCCAGGGATCGAGCAGCATGGAGAGCCGCCATTAGGTGACCAAGGCCGACGCATGCAAGCATGTTGGAGCCTTCAAAAATGAAACAAATACAGGTATATGCATCTCGTATAATTGACATTTGATCATTGATCAAAAAAAAATTGGAAAACAAACGAAATATACCTACTTAGGGATAGAAAACCGTCTAAATGCCTTCGATAACATGTTTATTGCCGATCCCGCCAACTGGACATGACGTCACCACATCAAACGAACTCAGATGTATTCAATTTAACACCATAGATAGCAGTGGGAGCCTAACTGGAAGCGCTGAAACCTAACTAGAGGGCTTTGCCTCCAGGATCCCTCAGTGATTATAACCTACCCAACCAAGTGCAAACTAAGATGTGCATTCCGTAAAACTGGTGCCAAAACAGTATCGTCCGTTAAGAGCGTTCGTTAATCATTGGCTCAATTGTATTTCGTCACCTGACCATGCAACGGTGAAACACTCACTCAGTTTGGTGAGCACATGACTGTGCTTGAAAAGGGTAACAGTAGGGGTCTTGGATGGAGCCCTGGTGGTGCTGTGATATTCTAAGAGTCCAAAAAATAATATGCAGACAGATAAAGTGACAACCAATCAGCAAGGCAAGAGCACAGGAGTCAGGCAGTTCAGCCGGTGTGTCTGGTGGTGCACGATTTGCATTGTCGAGATGGCAGGGATAACCACGTCAAATAACGAAAAGGGGTATAGATTTATAAATGTCGAAACAATGAATTGTCGAATAATGAACGGTAAAAAAATGAGGGCTTGGTGTGTGTACACATACACACACACACACACACTGCAGATTGGGTAATAACTGATTTAAAAAGACCAGTAGCATGAGTAGCAGCTAGGTGCTTTGATGAAATAAAAAATTTATGTCAAGAGATACTGGGCCCAGGACAAATAACAAAGAGCAAACAATGAAGGCAGAAAATATGTTAGAGATCTTAGGGTTCTGGAAAGGAAAGATACAGCTTAAGACCTGGACAGGCGGAAACATTTGGGAGAGGCCTATGTCCTGCAATGGAATGTTATGGGCTCCTGCTGCTGCTATACATACATGTAGATAGACAAATATTTAGATAGGCATTACCTAGGTAGAAAGCTATGGTCATGCATACCAGCAGTGCCGGTGTCTGGAAAAGAAAGTACTTGACATTAGCGTACTTTATGAATCATTCATATTTTTAGTTAGTGCAGTAATTAAGCTTTTAATGCAAACTTTTAATTATCATAAAACAATAATGCATATCTTGCCTTACAGGACTTATCAAAACAGATATCTGCAAAGAAGATGCTTCTTACGCAGTTAGAAAAAGCTGTTGAAAATCTGAAAGGTGACATAGAAGACTCAGATTTACAAATTTTAGAAAATATTCTGGGTAAGACAGTAGATGAACAAGGAACTCTGTATGCCACTGTCATGGAAGTTAAAAATGATATGATTGTATCATATGAAGAACGACGCAGCTTTGAGCAGTCTCTTGATCAAGTACAAGCATGGATGAGTGGCAAGTCAGATGAAGTTTTGGCTCCAGATTTACTACCCCTTAAATCTGAAAATGCTGTTCGTATAGTAGAAAAGTATAGACGACTTGACAGTGAACTGAAACAATATGCTGAATCAAGTATTGCTGGTGTAAAAAGGCAGGGTAGTGCTTTGTTTAAAGATTGCACTGAAGAGGAAAAAGATTCCCTACATGGTATATTGACTGAAGTTGATGACAGGATGAATAATCTTCGCCAAACCATGTGTGGAACATTAAATCGTTTGTCAAACCTCTTAGAAGCAAGGAGAGACTTTGAAAGAGAGGTTGATATTGCTCAGAAATGGCTTCATCAAGCTGAAGTTGCTTTACAGACGGATCCCAAGAGCCTGAACACAGCAGAAGTTCTTGCAGAGCAGCTGAAAAAGCTTGAAACCATGGAAGATGAACGTGAAGATGCCAACCAGAGGGTAACAAGCATTACAAATTTGTGTGAAGACCTCTTACCTTGCCTTACTGAAGCTGATAAGTTCAGCTTGGGAGGGATTGTAAGAGACATTCAGGACAAGACATCAAGGGTGAACTCCTCCATTGGTGATAAAACAGACCAAGTCCGAAATACCATCACACAACTACGCCGCAACACTGAATTGATTGTGCAAACGACACAGTACTTTTCATCCATTCAGAAGGAAATTAAATCACTTAGTAGACCAGTGGGTCGCAGTGTTGAAGATGCTCAGAAGATTCTTTTGTCTTATCAAGAATCTCTAGGAAAACTCAACGAGTTTAAGAAGGATGCTGATGATGTACAGTCTAGTTCTAACATTAGCATTGGTGAGATGAAAGACGTTTACAAGCAACAGCAAGATCTTAGTCAGGTTATAGAAAAGCATATTATAAGGACACGACAGCTTATCCTTGTTAGGCAGCAGTATGCATCTCTTATTGCCGAGATAATTGGCTTTACAAACCGGTATAACACAGTTGTCATGGATATTGAGCAGACAGAGATGACAGTAACAGATAAAATTCGGAAATACAATGATGTTATAAATAAAATTCAAGAATGTGAGGCTCAGTTGACATCTGCTCAAGATAAAGGGTCAATCATTAGTGAAGAGGGAACTGTAGAGGACCACAATGCCATAATGGAGCAGCTGCAGTTTGTGAAGAACAACTTAAGTGCTCTACGTCGTGAAGTGGAAAAGCGGCACTCTGAACATGAAGTATCAGCTGAGAGCCACAAACGAATCCATATTGAACTAAATATGACCATGGAGTGGTTGTTGGAACAAGAATCTGAGCTGAAGACTCGGCCACTTCTTACTTTAGAAGTGGAGAGTGCCAATGAAGAGCTTGAAGCTCATGAAGAATTGGCCAAGGACATAGAGGAGCAGCTCATTAAGATAAAAAATATCCAAGAAAAAGCCAGATCTGAAGTTGGTCTCCCTTACATCTTACAAGAAAGATTATCAGAGGCAAATATGATATTATCCACATTCCCTCTTGAACTGGAATCAAGACTCAAGTATCTGAAAGATGCAAAAATGCTTCGATTGGATTATGAGGACTTTACCACAAAGATAAGGGACTGGATAAATGCTGCTAACAAACGCATCATTGATGATGATGGTATTGACTTTGATAATGTCAAAGCAGAATTAGAAGATCACATAGCTTACTTCTCAAGTGAAGGTCTGATAGGAGAGTCTCTTGAACAGTTAGGTAATATTGCTGAAAGAATTGTACCATCATTAACAAGTGAAGATCAAGATGAACTAACAAAACAGCTTGGTGAACTTACAAAAGATCTAGATAATATAACCAAATCTGCAAGAGATCACAAGGCTCATCTTGAGAAGAATGTACAACTGGCACAAGAGTACACTGAGATTGTAGAAAGTGCCAGAGGCCTTATAGATGATGCTAATGTTAATACTTTAACTAATGATACTGCTATTAATGTAGCAGCATTGAGAATCAACCTGCAGAGGATGGATGAAGAACGTATGCGATTGTACGATCAGAGCTACATCATCAGTGACTTTACTGAAAAGGCAAATGAGCTCCTGCAACAAGCTAATAAAACAAGCCATGTCGCTATTGGTAACCAGCTCCTAGAAATTACACGAGAGTGGAAAACTGCCATGGAGGGCATGGAATCACGACGAGAAGCTCTAGCATCCCTGATCACCAAGTGGCAAGACTATGATGTGGCTATACGGAGTCTGGAAGTGGGCCTCAATAACTTAGAGCAGAGATTGCATAAGGACCTTGACACTACTGCCTCTGATAACTCTGACGTGGAGGTTGTCAGAAAGACTATACAGGTAAGAATATATGCCACAGAATTGTACATCTATCTGTGTATTGCCAGATGCCTTAATCCTGTAAGGGGTGGCCACAAACAAATCACCTCCATGTCACCCTGCCCCCCACCATTTCACTGCCCTGCTACCAGCTCACACCCCCCTCTCTCATATACCTCTCCACTCCATCCCTCCATCTCATCCTTGGCCTCCCCCTCCCTCTCCCCCTCTCCAGCTCACTCACATACACTCTCCTTATCAGTCTCTCACTCTCCATCCTCTCCACATGGCCAAACCACCTCAGTGTGTTTCTCCTAACACTTTCTATCACATCTGCATCCACACCACAACACGTCTTCACTTCCTTAATTGTCAGTCTGTCTCTTCATGTGACTCCACGTGCTCTTCTCAAATAACTCATTTCCACTGCTCTCACTCTTGACTTCTGTCCCTCCAACAAGGTCCAAGTTTCACTTCCATACATTAGAGTTAGTATCACAGTACTCTTATGCAGTAACTTTTTCACATCCATGCTCACTTCCCTGTTTCTTATCACTGCTTTCAAGGAACCAGCAACCTTTCTTCCTTGTTGTACCCTTTTGAGCACTACACCCTCTAAACTTCTATCCTTACTCATCACAATATCCAAGTACTTAAATGCACTCACATTTTCCATTTCCTCCTCATCCAACTTCACTGAACATTCACTGACTTCATTTCTCTCGAAGACCATATCTTTACTCTTCCCTACATTCACCTTTAGATTCTCAGACTCATCCACCAAGTCTTGCAGCTCCCCTTCATCTTCTCGTTACAACACAGTATCATCTGCAAACAACAATACAGGGAGTTTCCAAGCACTGCCCTCTCTCATTAAGCCCACTCCAACATCCACTGCCCTACTTGTATCCCTTTTATAACCCCATCCTTATACTGATTGAACGGCGATGGAGACATGACACATCCCTGTTTCAGTCCAACTTTCAGATAGAAAAATTAACTCAGTTCACTATCCACACACACACTGCAGCCTTAGCACCCTCGTACATACTCTTCATGACATTCAACGACTTCCCATTTACTCCATATATTCTTAATACTTTCCACAATCCTTGTCTATCCACCCCGTCATATACTTTCTCCAAATCCATGAAGGCCGCATACAACTTCATTCCCTTCTCTAGAAACTTTTCCACTAAAGACCTAAGAATGAATATCCAGTCTACACAACCTCTTCCTCTCCTAAAACCTCCTTGTTCTTCTCCAACCATTCCCTCTGTTATTTCCCTGACTCTGTCAGTAAGTATCCTACCATATACTTTTCCTATTACACTAAGAAAACAAATGCCCCTATGATTACCACACATTTTCCCCTTTTCCTTTGTATAGGGGAATAATTATACCTGACTTCCAATCCTCTGGGACTCTACCTTCATCCCAGGCCACTCTGCGTGTCTTCCACATCCATTCTACTGCTATCTCTCCCCCATGCTTCGGCATTTCACCACATACTTCGTCAATTCCTGGGGCTTTCCCCACTTTGAGTTTCTTCATTGCTTTCATAACTTTCATCCTACTGATTTCTTCCTCGCTTCTCACATCCTTCCATCTCCCAGCCATTCCCCATCCACTTATACTGGCATTACTTTCATTCTCTATGTTCAACAATTCCTTAAAGTGTTCTCTCCATCTGCTCACTTTTTCTCCTTTCTCCACCAGTAATCTACCAATTTTATCTTTCACTCCCCGACTACCTTCTTTGGCACCCTGTCTAACTCTACATCTTTCTAGAACATTTTCTTACATTCCCTCCAGTTTACACTCAAATTCCTTCCAAATTCCTCATCCACTCTCTTCTTACTCTCTCATACTAATCTTTTCACCTCTCTCTTCCTCTTTACATTTAAGTCTCTCTTTCGTCTGTCAACTTTTTTCACACCCGTATCTCATCCACCCACTAAATGCTTTCTTCTTTTGTGCCACAGCCTCTCTCACCTCTTCATTCCACCATGCTGTTCCTTGCACCCCCTTTAGTCTTCTCTTCATCCTACACACCATCTCACACTGCACAGATTTCTTCTGTGAATATCTTGCACACACCTTCCATGTTCCCCATCTGCTCCAATCCATATTTACCCAGTCACTCCTCCACTTCTCTCTTATATTCTGCCTTTTTTCCATCCTCTTGTAACCTTTCCACCCTCCTTGTATGAACTACTTCCTCCTGTCCTTCCCTTCTTCATTTCTTGAAATATGTGAATTATAATGGCTTTGTGACCTCCAAGAAAGTACAGAAGTATCACTTTTCTGACTTCCCAGTGATCTAATCAATTATTTAAGTTTTTTAGCCTTACCTTCAGTTCCATATCTTCAGTTTGGAGTGTGATAAACATTTGAGGGCCTCTGCAACCAAGATACCTCAGTGACTAAAACAATACATTACTGTACAGATATTTTAGAGAAATCACAATCCAAGTTCAACAAACTTAATACACCCATAACTTTGTTATGAAGCAGCAAGCTACCTTCTTCATTTTTTCTAAATAAAGCTTGAAGTATGCCCAAAGGGCACATCAGACCTTCCAAAGAAAAATAAAATTATTTAATTGTGATAATTAGCATGATTAGGGTGTTTTTCAATAATGATCACCTTTACTCGTTCTGTCTGAAACTATTGTCAACAATATAGTTTCTACATCATGAAACAGCCATAATCAAAGCTATTCAACCACTATTGACTACTAATAATCAAAATTTTTTTCTTTCCCTATGCACTCTGTGGCTCATTTTCATGGTCATTAAGGAAGAAAGAAGTAGCCCAAATTATGGGAAACCTGCAGACATGGCTAGCTTGTTGGGCAAGATTTGTGAAAAGCATCCAGTGGTTGACTGGTGCCCATGTGCATTGATTGGCTGGGATGCTTTGGCACCATGATTGTATTCACCTGTGGTCATGGAATGAACTAATGAGACATACATCCTCTTTGGCTTGATGGTCAGCTTCTCTGTGTTTGGAAATAAAGTTTTCACCCTCATTTCTGGTGCCATAATGGCCTTCCATCCACTCCCACATGAGAGAGGGAGGGTTAGAATAGTGGGATATGCAAAAACCTGGAACTGGGCTGAGTGGCATTTTGGGCCCTTTGGTCACAGAGGCCCTCCTTTAATTCCATTAACTTTCATTTTCAAGTGACATACCTTTTCCAGGAGGGAGAGTAGGGTTTCGTGACATGGATTACGAACACAGAGAACATTTTAGCCAACAGCTACTCATATGCAATACAGATACCTGTACTTCTGGTACTCATGTCAACTGGAGGATACATAGTAGATTAGTATCTCTTGAAAATAATTTAGTGGATAATTGTCACATTAAAAATTTCATTATTCAGAGGTATCCCCATATAATGCAACAATGTGTTTATTATGCTATATCTCTTCATGAAAAAGATGGCATAAAGAAATTGAAGTTATTTTCTAGTGGGTCTTGTATCTGCTGTAGCTATATAGACTTTTTACAAACGTTCTTGAAAATCAGATTATCTAGCTTTAAGAGCCTCCGTGTTACAGTGGTAAAGTGTGCATTTTCGTGCACTGAAGAACGAAGGTTCGTGCCCCATCAGGGTGTTAAACTTTGGGAGCATTCTTCCGACCAAGTGCTGCTTTGGTGGACATAGGGTGCTGTGGTTGAACCAGTGTGGCATACTATAAAGTATGCTTGGACCCAGCCGGCTTGCACAGGCTGATTACATTTGGTTCACAGACTACACACACATCCAAAGCCACTCCAACACAACAATCACACTTACAAGCACTTCTCACCCTACATACAATCTCTGCAGAGCACCACATGTTGGTGGGGTGGAGCCTGATACACCAGAAAGAAAGATACCTCAGTGTTGATCCCGCCAGTATCAGTGCTTCTTCCTGACATAATCGTAAATGTAAATGAGCAAGCCAAAATATATTTTGGCTTTTAAGCTAGAAATAGAATTCCTGTTGACAATTAAGTACCGTACAGTATATACGATGGTGGAGAAGGGTCTGTGATGCCACTGTTGCCCTGGGTGGAGAGAAGCCAATGTGACTCCTGTCTGGGAACAAAACCTCCACATTCTTCCTTGAATTCTGTGAGGAGGACCTTGGTCCACCCTTGCAGGGTACCATTTCCTGTGTGAGGGCAGCTACTCCCTTTTTTTTTTCTTTCTTTACACAAAGGGAAATTATTTTTAGTTGGTTATTTTCCTGCTCTTCACATTAGCCTGAGACATTGGGAACAGTCCCAAGCTTCCAACATAATGTATTTGCCCAGTTAGCACCCTACACATCACAAGCACCAGACAAATACATAGATATGTTCAATGTAACTTTTGCAGAGAATGGATCCTTACTACATGCACTGTATTTACAAATGCCAGACATCCATACCGCATGCACTATATTTACAAATGCCAGACATTACCAAAACAGATGGGTTTGTGACAGGTGCAACACCTTCACAGTCACTCCTGTTACACTAAACACAGTTTCACCTAGCCTCTCCAACAATCCTTCTACTCACACAGCCACTACCATCACAACTCACTTCCTGCACAGAAACACTACACGTACAACTCAAACCCACAGTAGACATGCACCACATAAAGAATGCAACATAAACATGCTACATTTCACTGTCAACAGCCTTCAGTCCAAAACCCTACAAATGTACTAAACACTTTTGTCTCATTCACAACATAGGCTGCACATTGCATTCCTACATGAAACAAAGCTCACATGAACACATAAAGCATCACACATCAGACACTATTCACACAGACAGAATTAATGGCCATGGAGGAGGCCTAATCATTTACATTCACACATTCATCCTGTACAAAGACATAACACAGTCACTACAGCAGCATGACATCACATCAGAATATACATTCACTATGTGTCAACTCTGGTCACAAACAAGGAAACAGCATTTTTTATATTTATATTTCCCCTAACACCTACCGTTTCATTTTGTTTCATTTTTGAAGGCTCCAACATGCTTGCATGCGTCGGCCTTGGTCAGCTAATGGCGGCTCTCCATGCTGCTCAATTTTTGGCAGCCTCACTGTTCAGTCCCTTAACCCTGAGGTCACACTTAATGACCTCGTCCCATGTCTTTCTTGGGTTACCCCTCCCAGCCCCTCCCCCAATATTAACACTTCTCACCCTCTGTACCCAATTATCATCCCCCATCCTCTCCACATGTCCATACCACCTCAGCCTACCTCTCCTCATCACAACTGAAAATACACTCCAGTCCCATCCTACCTCTCAACTCTTCCATCATAAACCCAGCCCCCCCAGGCCTTGCACGCAGGGACACACTGCACATCCACCTAATCATTGTCATTTCTGTATGTTTAAGCCTGTGAATATCCTCTTCCTTTACTGCCCAGGTCTCACTGCCATACAGCATCACACTCCTAACACATGCTGCATACAAAGACCCCTTAGCACGTAAGGAGAGTCCTCTCAATGTCAGGAGAGGCAACAGCACCCTGAACTTCTTCCACCCACTTCTCACCCTAGCAACCAAGCTAGCTTCAGCCCCACCTCTGGCACATAACATGTCTCCCAAATAACAAAACTCTTCCACACACTCAAGAGACTCACCATCAAGTTCAATCCTTTCACAGCTAACAATCTCCACCTGCTCTCCCCGACACGCTGCACACATAAAATCAGCATTATCTCGCAGTCTACCTCTAATACCACTACATCTCTTGTGCACCCATTTATCACAAACACTGCACAAGATGGAATTACTTCCCACACCTTTGTGGCAAACTGCACATGGCCACTCTTCCTTTCCTCTGATTGTACCACCACCAACCCTAGATATCATCACTTTTGTTTTATCTGCATTTACCCTTAAGCCCTTGTGCCCTATACCATCTCTCCACTTCTTAAATCTTTCCTCCACCTCCTTTTCATCCTCTGCAATCAACACCAAATCATCAGCATACAACATCTCCCACGGGAGTCCATCTCTGAAGTCACGTGTGAGGGCTTGAAGTACCATGATAAACAAGGGACTCAAAACTGACCCTTGATGCACACCAACATTCACGGAAAACTCATCACTCAAAACTCCATTCACTCTTACCTGGGTGCGAGCACCCACTTACATGGCCATAACGACCCTAACCAGCCACTCTTCCAACCCTAGCTTTCTCATTGCCCACTTCACCACCTCTCTAGGGACTCTGTCAAAGGCCTTTTCCAAATCAACAAAAACAAAATACAATTCCCATTTCTTTCCAATATATTTTTCCTGAAGCTGTCGAACAATGAATATGGCATCAGTGGTCCCCCTGCCTGGCATAAACTCAAACTGCATCTCATCAATATTCACTTTTTCTCTTATCATACCTTCTAGATCTCTCTCCATTACTTTCATTATCTGATCTAAGAGCTTTATACCTCTGTAATTTCCCCTTTCCAGGGCATCACCTTTCCCTTTGTACACATTTACAATTACACTCTTCAGCTAATCATCTGGGACAACACACTCATATATAATCATATTTATCAGGTCTGTGACTAACCTCACTCCAGTATCTCCTGAGGCCTTCAACATTTCAGCAGTTATCCCAGGCGCGCCTGCCGCCTTCCCCACCTGCATCCTGCCTATTGCCTCACTCACAGTAGCAGCATCAATCAAAGGCAAAGGGCCAAACACTGGATCTGCTGGCTCCAAACCTTCCCTATCCCAATCAAACTCCTCATTCAACAACTGGCTATAATGCTTTCTCCATGCATCTTTATTATCCCCACTGTTCAATACTACCCTTCCTTCGTCATTCTTCACACACTGCTCACCTACAGTATCCCGATTATCCCTCTTCACCTGATCTGCCACCCTAAAAATCGTATTTTTCCTTTCCCCATGATTTAGATTATCAAGTAAAAGTCTCTGTGACTCAGACTTCGTCCTGTATACCTCTCTCCTAGCCCTTCGCTTGGCAACCAAGTACTCCTCCCTTTACCACCCTTCTTCCATTCCTGGAAAAGCCTTCTTTTCTCCTTACTGTAGCTTGTACACCCTCATTCCACCACCAAGTTATTTTATGTCTTGGTGGGCCTCTTGTTCAACCGCATATTGCATAGGTAACTCTCAAGAGGTTGTTCTTAAGGGCTCTATACTGTTCATTAACGCCTCTATCTACGGCTCCTTGTTCAGCCACCACTCTCCTCATCTCACTATAAAAGGCACTTACCATGCTATACTAATTGCAATGCATCCCTCAGCTCATCCTCATGACATAAACACCTAACTTTATTACTTTGATGCTACAAACATTGCCTGGTGTTAATACAACCGAGACAACTGATGAGGCCTCGACATTGTAGCACAGTTCAACATGTACTGTACTGTACTTTCTCATTTACACCACAATACACCTACATCCCACACCAAGCACTCACTCTCCCTCCTCCCCAGGTATCACATTCTGTTTGCTGACACTCACATACTACCATGTGATGGATGGAACTCAGACTTCCTTCAGATCATCTCCCTATCATCATCATCATCATCATCATCATCATCACAAGAATAAACTGTAAACCAGAGCAATCGAACATCACTTACACAAGCATTAAGAAAGCAGACTGAACAGAGCTCTCCAAAGAAACAGAGCATTACTTTAACACAATAAATAACACACTCATTACCAGTACTAATGGCCACATTATGAAATTCAACAAGATCATACTTGATGCAGACGAGCATTGTATTTCATGAGGCAACAAAAGATATTACAACCCAAACTTTACACTGGAGAACGTTTGCTTCATAAATAATGTGACACACTCAGACACAACTCCCCCCTTCCATACACACAAGACTCCACCACAAGGAAAGTAAACAACAAAATTGGCAACAAAATTAACATAAAGAAAACAGAAAACCTGAAAGTCTTTGTCTATCTATCTATTGCCAGACGCCTCAATCCCACACAGGGTGGCCACAAACAAATCGCCTCCATGTCGCTCTGTCCCCCGCCATTTCACTACCCCGCTTCCAACTCACCCCCCCCCCCTCTCTCATGTACCTCTCCACTCCATCCCTCCATCTCATCCTCAGCCTCCCCCTCCCTCTCGCCCCCTCCACTTCACTCAGGTACACTCTCCTTGTCAGTCTTTCACTCTCCATCCTCTCCATATCCCCAAACCTAGGTACCTAAACATCTTTCTCCTAACACTTCCTATCACGTCCACAACCACACCACAATGCTCCTTCACTTCCTCATTTGTTAGTCTGTCTCTCCATGTGACTCCACATGCTCCTCTCAAATAACTCATTTCCACTGCTCTCACCCTTGACTTCTGTCCTTCCAACAGGGTCAAAGCTTCACTTCCATAGCTTAGTATGAGCACTAAATCACTCCACAGACTCCTTTCAGCTTTACAAAACACTTAACATCATTATTAAATCGTAGATAGGCATCTACAAGACCCACACCACCAAAACTGTCAACACCCAGCACATCCCTTCTTGCAAGGAACAAGCAGACATACTCATAAACCACTGTGCAAACTCAAGACACCTTGCTACATGTGCCGGGTAAGAAAAACAAGCCTCTCTGCTTAGGCAGTCCTTTCCACTCAACCTCCATCACTCCAAAACAGACATGTAATACTATCAAGCAAACAAAGAACTCTGCAAGCACAGGGTCAAATGGCATCGGAAATCTACATCTGAAACACTTAGGACCACGTGGCATCCAGGCCCTCACAAACATCAGCAATTACTCATATGCACATTTTAGCTTTTTCAACATCTGAAAATGATCAACTATCATTACTGTACTTAAGCTGAATGGGGACCCAACACACCCATCTTTGTAGAGTCCCAAAACACTACTCTGTATGTCATCCAAGATAACCATACGCCTGTTTTGTAACAAAGTCATAGCCACTTTATGTCTCCCTTGCTTCTTCACAATGTGGCTTTAGAGTACTACACTCTATAAACACACTACTAACCAACCTAACACAACACACATCTGAAGGCATCAGTTCTGTCCAACCTGCACATCGTATGCTTCCTTTAACAGTGAACATTAGTAAAATCTTTGATACTATCCCCCAGTGCAAACTTTTCACAAAAATCTACAACATAGACATTGAGAACAATACTAAATGCTGGTCTTCCAGGTACAGTACTTAGCCACTAGACAAGCACATGTTAAGCTCCAGGGCAAGTCATCACAAATGTGAAACTTCCCTATGGGAGTTTCATAGGGCTCCATTCTATTGCTCACACATTTCAGTCTGTACTGTACATGCAAAACATTACCTTAACAGCCTCACACCACACTGCAGACTCAGCCTGCATGTTACAAGAAGACTGCTACAACGTAAGATGTGGATCATGGCTGTCAGGCTAATGATCACTCCAACTAAATCCACTGCTGCATTCTTCACCAGCAGCAAGCATGAGTAGAGGAACTCCCCTGACGTCACATTTAGCAATGTACATACCTGTGCCAGACACCCCCTCCAATAAGATCCTTAGAGTGACTATGACACTGGACTTACCTTCAAGGACCATATGCAAGACATTAAGAGGGAGTGCACTCCTAGACACAGCATACTCAGGGCACTTTCAGGGATAGATTTGGGGCAGCAAAAGGAAATGCTCTCGCTACTTTACAAATGATATGCTGTATTTGGTCGGTGATGTTCTGTACCTCCCCAGAATGGGCTTCAGTCATATTCAGCACCCAATAGAACACCTTGCAAACCATACAGAAAACTGGCTACACAAAAACTGCTGCAATAACTCACTTACACTTCATGCTAAAGTCCTCCTTGCTAGAAACTATCCTAATATGGGTGGCACACAGTTCTGTGCAGCAGCGTGTGCCAGCTCACAACACCCCTGTCATTACATGACAGAGCCACTTAACACAACCAGACACATGAAACAATCACGACACAAACATTATCAGACCCTGTTTGACAACATCCTACCTCCAGACATTCCAACCACCTTTATTCTCTACTTATTTTACTTGCAGGGTAGTATAACAACTCGATGAGAACGTTATACAGCAAGCCTCCCCCTCTAGATATTCATCCACAGAGACATCGTTAAAAAAGGCTCAAAGAGTTCCCCTAGCTAGGCGTAGCTCAGGATGTCACCCACCACTCCTCAGTTACCATCTTAGATTTTGGTTGGGTGGAATCACAGATGATATATGATGTGCTTTTAAAATAGACCCACACAACATAATACACACAGTGGAGCACTGTGTTGACACAGACACATCATCAGTGGTGTAAGGGATCTATGGGATGACCCCTTGGACCAGTTGCTTACCTGCGGTAGTAGTAGTAGTTGTTTCCTAGGCAGTCTGGCCAAACAGCTCCAAGTCACTAAGGAAGGCCATGGCCGAGACCGGGCTTTCCCACAGAACTCTCAAGGAGTGTATGTTGTGTTGTTGGCATAAATGATTGTGTGCAATGCAGTCTTCCATGATGTGCTTAATAGGAGCAGTTGGTTTACCTGTGGTTACTGAGTCGGCTTGGCCAGGCGAACTGGGGTTAATCAAGAACAATAACTGTAATTGAGTACTGTATATGATCAAGATAAAATGTCAGAAATAATGAGCCTTTTCTGTATGGAATTTATTAATAAACTGATAAGAGCAATTCAAAGACAACACACAGCAGACTCTTGTTTACGTAATGGTTGAGTAATGATACAGTATATGTGGGGATGTAGGAAAAGAGTGCTGCCCTCAGATTTCCAGCATGTCTTGGAGAATGCTAAAAGGGAGGGGGGGGGGAATGGTATAGACCAAGAATCCCCTTATCATGTAAATATCTACCCACAAAAAGTTTAAAGAAACATTGATTCAAAATCCCATGCCAGCCCAGAGTTCAGTAATCAAATTAGGATATTGTGACTTTGTGGAATGTTAGAGGTAATGCGTGAGTATTATATAAGAATAATGAAATTGAAAGTACAGTACTGCACTCAGGGAAGCAAGCTGTTGTACTGATAAAGCGAATGAATGGAAAGGTGCAACTAATAAAAGGTCAGGTATGAGCACTTGTGCGCAGATTAAAGAGGGAGTTGGTCTGCTGTTGGATGATAGATAGGAGTGAAAGGTTATGAACATATCACCTCGTGGTGCATGTAAGCCAGATTGTGTTTGAGATGATTGCAGTGGCTTTGATTATGCATATTCACCTTGTAGAAGTGTGGAAGGTAATGGTCATTATTGATGTCCTTTTTATAATTATAATAAATAGAAAATAATGTACCACATGTTTCTGTTTTTGACAGTCCTTAGAGGAGGAAGCTGAGGACCTAGAGGAGGAGATTGAGAGTCTACAGAGCCAGGCGGAGGTGGTGCTACAGTACTTACACACCGTCAGTGCTGTTGCTTATACAGCTGCCAAAGAACACCTTGAAAGAGTCACTCGTCGCCACCCTGAGTGAGTATGAGACTGTAATACCTTACTGCTGCCTCTTCACTGTCTCCTGACACCTGCACTAGAGTAAAGTTTCGTGGTCATAACACAAGGAATAAAGAGCTTTGTACAGTAATTTCAGTGTTTTCCCAGTTTTTCCATGAACAGTTTGTTCTGACAGCTATAACAGGAGGTGGTGTGGGAGGTGAGGAGATCAGCAGGTCAGCCCTATTGCAGATAACATACAGTAGCGGTGAAGCAACTGCCATGCAGAGTGGAAACAGAATGGCACTGTATAAATTCTGGAGTTACTTGCAATGTGAATTCTGTCTATGTAATCTCAGTTAGGGCTGATCTGTCCCTTTGTTGATTTTGTTATTATATCTTTTGGTAAGTTTGCTTGGGAAGTGCAGAAGACAGAAAAAGCACCAGGAGCAGCAACCTTATTGTAACTAGAAATGTTACATTGGGGAAGAGAGAAAGTCATAGATCACTTGGAGGCTATGCACACTGGTAGACCCAAGGAAATGCCTGTGGACTGAGAGGAAGATATTATAGTTTCCTTATTCAGTGTAAGCGAAGAGGTGAGATTTGAGACGCAGGACTTAAAGGTATTTCTTTACTGAGTGTAGTGAGAATGTTTGTGGCACTGGACAGACAGAGTGAAGACAGGGAGGAGTTGAAATTAAGAACTACGGTTTCATGGAAGGCAAAGGATGTGGTCTTTAACTATTGATAATAAAATATCTGGCAAAAAGGTTTTGAATGTGGATAGAAATTTATACAGACGAAATTCGTGGATCTAAAAAAGACATTTTACAGGAGATAGACTGGTTTGTGGAAAGTACTGAGAGTAGAGTAGTGTACTGTTTTTAGTGGAAGGTAGCTGACACAAAATCTTTCAGTGTATGTATGACTGAACAAAAGGAGTTGTGATGATGGATGATTGTCTGAAGTGAGAGGTTCATTTTGAATGCGGAACTGAATGTAGACTTTCATGTCACCACGGCTGTTCAAAGTGTTTATGGATAGAGCACTGAGAGAGTTGATAAAAAACATGAGAGTAGTTGTTCTTATGAAAGAGGTAATGAGTTGGAACTGTCTGCACTTTTGCAGATGATGCTGTTTTTACTGATATATGAGGAGTGGAGCTAAGAAAATGAGTAGAGGAACCTGATCAAAATTGTCTATGAAATCCAAGGTTTTAAAGAGAATGTTGGCAAGACCCGAGTGATGGTTGTAGAAATTATGAGTGTGAATTTAAAAAGAATGGTTAACCTCAGTCATGTCTGTTGAGTGACATGAAGGGACATAGGGAATAACAAGTAAATATTTGAAGAATCTTTTGTGGTAACTGATATGCAGTAGTGTGAAAAATAAATAATATTCATCAAGGTACTAAGACTGTATATGGAATAGTAAGTGAAAGACTAACAGTGTATGAGAGTACAGAATAGCTGCTTGTAGTAGGTGGGGTAAATAAAATACAGTGTACATGGTGCAATCAAGGTGGGAGAGTATATGACAAAGTGGTGTATCCTGGGAAGCATTGCCATTGTTCTAGTCAAAACCATCACTCATAAGATACGTAGATA
>JAGKTI010000735.1:99112-115102 GCA_018397915.1 Birgus latro | reverse complement strand
GTGATGGCAGAAAATACATCAGCTGAAGAAATTTTCATGTCAGCCATGAGGAAGTCAGAGGGGGGGAAGTGATGGAGGAACAGCACCGGAATCGAACAAGGTGGAATTAATATAATTTTATATTCATATTTATATATTTATTACCTGATTTTTTGTGGATCCCTTCATGATACCCTGGTTGTTAATCACTGTCTTTTCTTGTCACTGAGCTACAGATATAATCTGCAAATGAACGAGAATCTCTGCCAACTTAAAATGAATATAATGTACTGTAATGGAATCCTTAACCTTATCGTTAACCACATCTGGGTTTCTTACCCTGCTCAGACGCTGTTCTTAAAATGGTACCCCACACTAAGTCCTTTCAGTCACAGGACCCACTTCCGCTCTAGGGACCAAGATATGGTCTTTACTGTAGAGAGCAGACAATCTGGTTTCGAGGCTGATTGCACAACATAATGACAATTTCCTAGTGCCGGACTGAGATGATGAGGAACCTGATTATAGTAGGACAATGATGATACAAGTGACGATAAAAATGACGATGATATAGACAAGGACGAAGAAGAAATGATGATGTGGTAGACGGTGATGGGCAACACTAATTAATCTAAAAAATCATATCTCAAATAGGTGGTTGGATAATGCGTCTGAATAATGGAGATAGAATGGTATATGATCACTGATCTCAGCAGGTCACTGAAGTTGGACCCTTAAGCAGATGACTGACGATGTCCTACAGAATGTGTAAGGTGACCCTAGTCCTCTGCAGGTAATGCAATGATGTAAATACATTTAGGAGGTGACTGGTATAATGAAGTAAATCGATGCAGCACAAGACTGTTTTGGTCTTAGTGCCAATGTAGGCTGGCACAAAGTGGATTCTTTGGCCAAAATTAGCTCGCTTGGCGTATTCCTAACAATATAGACTCTCTCTAAATTTTCCTGTAATAAATCAAATAAAACTTGACAGGTTGACCACAGTCAGAGGCATGAATTGAACACAGACCCAAAGACAACCATACGCGAATTGACACTGAATCAAAAAAAGGACCCTTCATGTCTGCCAGTTTATAGTAACATATATAACTTATTACACGGCTCCCACTGATTAATGAGCGGATTCCGAATACTTTCAAGTTGGCACCACAGAACGGAAGCTACTAATGAGGATACTGTTTCCTGATACCCGAACCAACAGCGTTTCCCTCGGACAGGGCAGTCCAGCTATGGATTGAACTGATGGAACATTTACGACCAAAATTTATCTCACATCGCACAACTATAAAGAATGTAATAACTGAAATTAAACTTGGCGAGTTAATCACAATCTGGGGCAAGAATCGAACGTAAACCTAACGGGAGCTTGAGCTGCGACCTAACCACTGAGTCAGGATGAGAAAATCATTTATCAGTTAGGCTATGCAGGATTTTATATAGTTCATGAAACAAGAGTCTAGAGACACTTTGTTCCAAGTTGCCCTTCACAGTGAAAATTGCAGTTTGGTTTAACTCTTCTTTTCCTGTAATTATGCTCAATCTCTGGGATTCTCTGGTAATACCTTTTATGCAAGCGATCTGGAATTGCTTGGGTTGGCAATGTTAAGGATATTAACTCCACAATTTAAACCATAAATCCAATGAGACCACGTGCAAAATTTCAATGACAATTGAAAAAGAAAAAGAGCACTCATTATGTGCAACACCCGAGCCCACCAACTTTTTTTTTTTTAGTAGGTTTGTGAGTGGGAAGAGAAGAGGTTTGGTCAAGAAGATGCAGTTGGTGAAATAGGAAATATTGTTATGATAAAGCTGTATGGTGTAGATTAATTGTGGATGTTAATGTCAGGGTTAAGTGTTTTTTGTTGCCTAATTTTTATATCGACGGAATCTAAATGTGTGTGTGTGTGTGTGTGTGTGTGTGTGTGTAGGAAAGAATTTCAAAGCTAAGCTACGGACTTCTACCCATATAATTAAGTAAAATTACGATTTAAGGGTCGAATATATGACTTTGCCCTATGACCTTGACTCTTTGCAGATTACTCTCAAAATCAAAGTACATCATTCTTCCCTAACCTTTAATCCTTCCTCCAAGTTTGGTTTAAATAATATCGAAACAGCTTAAATTGACTTTCTCGAGCAACCTTGACCTGCTACATTTCCTTCTGACTGCAACTTCTGACTGACTGTTCTCATAATCGATTCTGTTTAACCTTGCTTTACTCTGAATCCTTCCACAAAGATTGGTATACACTGAATAAAAACTTTTCAGTTGACATGGCGATGTGACACTGACTTTAGACCTATTGTTCTCAAAAATATAAGGTCAACCTCTAGAGTCGTAGTCCACTCATCCAACAAATTCAATACGAATCAGGTAAAAAATATATTAGTTATTTTGTTTCCACAGAGAAAACAGGTCTAACGCTGATGTTGGCCTGTCACCTTTACCTTAGATGAATTGTTTTCAAAACTGAATCCATTCGTGCTTGTCTGACCCTTTTAGCTACCACGAAGTTTGGTTGAAATCAGATTCAAACTTTCAGTTGACTTTGCCTTGTGACCTTTGCCTTTTACCTTTTCATGTGGCTTTGACCTTCGGCTAATTGTTCAATGAATCAATCCTTTCATTCTTGTTTCATCCTCAACCCGTCCACAGAATTCGTCTTAAATTGAAAAATAACTATTTAAGTTGACCTTGTCCTCTGACCTTGACTTTTCATCTGTTGTTCTATAAATAAGTTAATTCCTTGGCTGGGAGTCAACCCTTCCACCAAGTTTGACAAAGATCGGATAGAATCTGAATTACTTAAACAAAGACACGGGTCCAACTTTGACATCGCCTCGTGATCCTGACCTTAGATTGTTCTCAGAATCACTTCAATCTTGCCTAATCATCAGCCTTCCTTTAAGTTTGGTATAAATTGGATAAGAACTTTAAGTTGATTTTGATAGGTAAACGTTTGACCTAGTCCTGTGGCCATGATCTTTTGACCTGTTGTTCTTAAGAACAACTAGTTAACTCATTTGTCGTCTCTAACCCCTCCACCAAGTTTGGATATAGTCAGATAAAAACTGTTTGAGTTATTCTGATCACACACACACACACACACACACACACATACACATACATACACACACACACACACACACCATTAAAACCATAACATCCCCTCCCCTCAATTAGACCTTCAGACTTAAAACAAATATGGGGCAATAACCCGTCTTTGTCCCTTAACCCGCTTACAAAATTCCATTAATATACACTCGTATTAAAGCTAAAAAGTATAAGGGAGCCTTTTCATATCCTTAAACTCTCAGCCATGAAGAATAAGGTGGGTGATGCCTGCCTTAAACCCATATCAACACTCATACAATTTTTCAGCTCAGTATTCTGGAAAGTGTGGCAGTGCATGGTGAGCAAACAGACCAACATAATAATCGGAACGCAGAGACGGTGGTTAAGAAATCAGTACCCACTGAAAATGGATGTGGTACTTCTAAACTCATTATGACGAAACAAACTATGATTAATATATTGTCGGAAAAGGCTTTATTTATATGCCAATATGACTGCGATCCTTCCGGTTTGGAGTTTGAATCAGAGATCCGACTTTACGGTCTGGTATAAGGTTTAGGGATCAGTGATATGAGTTCAGGTTCAGTTCAGGACGGAACACAGGGTTCATAGATGAGTAAATGTACATGGCTATCAAGAGCTGACACCAGAACACACACACACACACACACACACACACACACACACACACACAACAATAACGATCTATTCGACCATAAGCATGTGGCCTGACGAGAACAATTTTCAAAACTGAGCATGGTACCTTGGAAAACCATTGCGCTCTGGTGGACATGAAAATCAACTTGCTCATTAAGCTCTCCATAAATACTCATAAAATATGCATCTTTTAGATCTTGAAGCCTCATTATATGCATCATCCATTTCCTGGTTACTCTGACAAAGGATTGGATTTTACTAAAATCTTTCTGAGAGGGCATGAGGACAGGTCAGAGTTCTTTTTAAAACGTTGTAATTGTTGGGTGAGCTTTTGAGTTTGTGAGTCACGACAGCCATAACTGCAGGCTCTAAATTACTCAGTTCACAACATGACAAATTTTCAGGCGGGAAAATTAAAATCATGATTTCATGTGGGACGAGACAACCCCTCAATTTGCAAATAATGTCGACTGGCGACTGGGTGAACATGGCATGCATGAAATCTTGTGGCCCACATTTCGACTTTCTCTTCTGGGAAGGATCAAGAAGAATGCTATTGAACGAAACCAAGAAATCTTAATGAACTGAACGTTAGCATATCCAAACGTTCTTTAACACTTGTTGCAAACAACCTTCCAGATGAATGAGCTGAGAATGGTGGAGCATATGTGAGGTATTATTAACCTGTGCATAATGCTTCATTGTGCGGAACGAAATACATACAGGATGTCCCGGGAGGAAAGGGCAAAACTTTGAGAAACGACAGATCAAGGAATTCTAAGAAAAAAAAAGTAAAAGCATTTCTTTCTTACATTATCGACATGGGTCAAATCTCAGCTTTTACAGAGCTACAGTTACTGACGAACTTATATGCGGGTTATCAGTACGACAATTTTCTCCCATATCATCAGTAACTGTAACTCCGAAACCGTAAAGATTTAGACACATGTTCATACAGCATTTATTTTTTTTTTTTTTTTTGCTCTCAGTGCCCTCATTTATCATTATACCGAAGTCGTCCCGGAGACCATATATATATAATAGATAGATATGTGCGTGTGTGTGTGTGTGTGTGTGTGTGTGTGTGTGTGTGTGTGTGTGTGTGTGTGTGTTTTATCTGCTCATGTGGCTTTGTAACCCCATACTTAGGGAAATGTTTAGCTTCACTAGAAAATATCATGGTATCTCTTACTACAACAGTCTGATAACCATCATGTTGTTTCAGTTGCACACCATCTTTGTGTGTAGCACTACCAGCTACGTGTATATTACAAGCTGAGCATATAATGTAATGACTAACAGCTGCAGTACTTGAGTTGTGATAAGCCTTTATTGCCTGGTAGCAATAAGTGGGGTAGACTTTGCTCTGTACTTTCGTGGCCAACTGCATTTCATTGGGTTCAGGCTCATTTCCCGTCTCGGAAGTTAAACGATTTGTCAAGTGTTGTTTCAGCTATTACAGCCGTGAGAGTGGTTTGAGGTAAGTTCACAGTTTCCTCTCTTGATATGATGCAATGAGCTGTGACACTGTTTGGTTAATCGCAATTATTAGAGTTCAAGATCCTGTTCGTGCCCCAGACAGACAACCTTGTCACTACAGGAAATCTTTCAAGAGTGTACACAGAAGCAGGTAGTGGAGAATGTGTGGACTGAAGTGTAATCCCATTTATGGTGCAGCTGATGATTCTTCTCGGATATGAGAAACCCTCAGAATTTTTGGCCTTTGTCGGGTTATCATAGTGCCTGCTCGTCGTATAATTTGGCCTGACTACGATAAGGAACCCTTGACAACGATGTAATTGATTTGTGCGTCTCTTATTTGAACATCGAAATTAATACAGTGAAATTTCTCTGGCCTATAGTTGGATGAAAATATGTTATACGTTTGTAGAGAAGTCGGTAACTGTTATGCTTTTTCTCTGTAATTGATAAAGAAACTACAAAAATGTCTACTTATTAAGGAATTGTGTGAAGTGGGTAACACATGTCCATTTCCTTGCAGTTCTGGGTGAGCTACGTGCCGTGCGAGAGTCAGCTGCTCAACGCAGTGCAGTTGACAATAGAACAGATTGACCTCATCAAGCGACTTATCGACCAATATCCACAACATCTTAAGCATGTCACCTCGGCTGATGGTAAGATCACTTTTGATCTAAAAGTTTTGGCTAATTAGGCGTTACTAATCAAGGTAAGTAATATGCAGTGTGAGAAACGAAATGCAGTGTTATTTTCTTAGCACTCATAGGCTTGTGACTCACTCTCAGTTCAATATATTCGTCTGACTATCTTCAACCGGCTACTGGCCTTGCCTTCCTACCCTGCTGAAGGTAGTGGTACCAGCATTAACATCTAGCCCTTGTGATTTACTTTCATCGGCATAAAATTGTCTGATTTTGGCTGGAATAGAATACTGTAACTGTGCTGACCACAAGCGAGTTAAGGCAATGGGCCAGGCTTCATGACTTACTTCGATAAATGCGCATGTAGCGTGAGGGGATTATGCACTTGGTTTGATTTGTGTCATCTGCCATGCTGTTTGCGTGTTAGCAGGATAATGGAAAGAATATTGCACCAGATCTGGATTAATGACTGAGGTCCTTCAGAGGAACAAGTGATTCAGTTTGGAAGGAATATCTACGTACTAGGCCCTAGCACACATGCAAAATCAACTCAGTCTTGATACGATTTGTACAAAACTAGGGGACAAAACTAGGGAGACTGACTGATGGCCGTGACGCTATGAAGTGATTATGTTTCGAGAAGAGTTGGTCGAACATAAAGATCGTTGGATAAGATCAATGATGTGGCCTATTAATTCAGTGGTTCTAAATCGATTTGGACAAAACTTCGTCGAAGGGTTTGGGGTCCCCCAAGGTAAAGTGATTATATTTTGAGAAAGGTAGGTCAAAGATCAAGGTCACAGGGCAAGGTCAACTAAAACACTTTTGATTCAAATTGGATCAAAGGAGTATGTGTCAGGCAAGGATGAAGTAATTCAAGTTTGCCAAGATCAATCTTCTAAAAGTCAAGATTACGGAGTGAGTTCAAAGATTTGGCTTTATACCACTTGTAGGGCGCTAGGGTTGCTCTGAGTGTTCCCTCTAGTTAATTAGTAATAATTATTTGAAAATACAGTATACTCGGCGTTGGGAAGAATTCCTCAGTGCCAACACGAAGTATGAGTGATGTACACTTGGTAAAAGAATTATCTTTACACAAGGTAACACAATAAAATGGAGTCAAACAAGTATAGTAAAGTTGTTTTCGCCTGAACGGAATGTTTATTGCTCTGCTCACCACGAGCGTAGTTTAGCACTTAGCAGGTTCGTCACGGGGATTCGGAGATTCGACCGAACTCTACTGTGTGGAAAGAATTGCATACAGTTTGAGAACAATGTGACTAAATATAAAATGACAGAGAGCGGACCCACCCAGGAATTCTGAGTGGACGTAACTTTGTTTCATGGCCATGAGTTTACAAGCTAAACCAGAATGCTACTGGCAGTAAAGTTTGTGACTGCCTTATAACGGTTTAGAATGGTAAATGGAAATTAGTGAAATGCACTAGGCTTTAGATATAAACTGAATAATGAGTTTCTGGTGCACTTGCTCGGCGGTGCTCATTGTGAATACCAGTGGTATGGCGTGGTCCTCTTTTATGGCTCAAACTGTGGTATGAATCATGCCATGGTCTCTCACTTATGACTCGGACTGTGGTTTGAAACACTAAAGAAGCAATGTCAGAGAAGCATTTGTCCGAAATACTACAGTCGCATTCTGGGCTAGACATAACTCAACAAGACTTGTGCAATAATTAATAACAATTCTATTTTAATGACTATTCAAGACAAAATAATATTTACATAATATTACGTTCACACAGTTTTTTAAGTACCGGGTAGTTCTCTTGCAACATTGAAGATAATATTTTGTAAGATTATTACAAAACCATTGTTTTTAATATTGTGAAATGGTATCAAATATTTGTCCCGAGTAAACATTTTAATACGAATTATTGCCGATAAATATAAATGACGAGAGCAACTTTCTCATGCTCATGTATATTCCGTACTGACACATTTGTGTGGGCATTTCCCATCTAGGCATACCAGCTTAGCCGATATGTTAGCTGAGTCGTATTTCTGTTACCTTGCCTTCACTAGTCTAAAGATCATATTTTGACCGAGTAAACACAAACTTTCACTGTCCTGCTACAAATAAAAAGTGAGAACATTGCTTAATATTTTGAAGTTAGTGTTACTAATAAATGAAGTGTTTGTTGACTAAGGAAACTGAACAGTTCATCAGGAAAGCGCATGACTAACAGAACTGGTTACCTGGTGCTACAGGGCACACACTCAACTTGGAAAGGCAGATACACAGACTCTGGCGGGTAAAATGAGAAAATGAGAGGCGATCGTAACTTCCCCCAAAAGAGCACTTCCCTTCCTTGAGCTCCTTCACCACTCCATTTCCTCTCTTCCTCTTTCATTATTATCTTCATTCCCCTCCCCTCTTCACAGCTTGCTCTTTAGTCCTCTTTGAAAATACTACAAACAGTGTTGTTCGTCTTTCTTCTTCACCCTCGTGCCTGTGACTTAAAGAAAAAAAAAAAAAAGGGTACTTTCTGCACTCTGGCCTTTGTACAGAGTCTTGGCCATGCTCATCTCGATATTTCGGTTAAACATTTGATACTTAGTTGTGCATCTCTCATGCCCTCAAATGAGACTGGACAAAAAAAATCTACTATTTGTAAACTTTATGACTGTTATCCTTCTATCTTTGCTTTCATCACGGGCTTAAACACGAATCGTTCTGTAGCTGCTGCATGAGAGTGCCACCGTACGTCCTACTCATACCAGTAAATGGTTTTGTGAGCGCGTGACGAGTGGGCAAGGGCCATGTTATCACAATTTCCCTCATATAAAATTATGGGCAGAATCTCAGATACTTAATTGCTAGAGATGATGCCAAAAACAGTGTTACGACCGATTTTTTTTTATTTAAATTTGATTTGGTAGTTGAGGCGTTCTCAGATTAGTGCCGAACACTCTCTTGGAAGACTTGAGATTCCAAGGGGCTCTTACGCCTTCATGGGTGGGTTTTTAGTTGATAACAAAATTTATGGAATGAATGTATCACATGCAGAAAGAATTTCAACACCACTTCATATAGGAATAAAGTTATTAGCTTCAGTGTAACGTGATGGTCAGGTCGGGCCGGGCAGCTCATTTCAGAAATAACTGAGAGTAAACATCGCTTGCTTGCTTCGCTCGCTTGCTCGTAATTACAACCGGTTGTAGTGTTTCTTAGGGTTCTATTCTTTCATTAACCCGCATTTTTTAATTTATCCATCACCTTCTGAGCACATCCAACTCTGTTTATATACTAATGACTCCATTTCCTTTTCCAATGATTTCTCACAGTGAACAACATATTATTATCCATCGTCTCAACAGTTACTGGTTGAGTTTATGCCACACTGGGATCTTAATTTTTCTGCTAATTCAGAAGCAGCTTTGCTGTTATTAACACTTTAAAAGTTCGATTCCCCATTGCTTCCACTGGTTTAAACTTTTCACATAACTACTCGCTTATTGTCAGCAACAAATAACTCGGTTCTTGATCATCGCTTTGTGTATGCTATGGCTATACTTTTCGTGATTTATATTAAAATTATTCTGAATTCTATCTATCTGTATATTACCAGGTGCCTAAATCCCGTAACGGGTGGCCACAAACAAATCACCTCCATGTCGCCTGATTCCCCGCCATTTCAGTGCCCTGCTCCCAGCTCACACCTCCCCTCTCTCATTTACCTCTCGACTCCATCCCTCCATCTCATTCTTGGCCTCCCCCTCCCTCTCCCCCCTTCCACCTCACTCACATACGAGTACATTCTCATCGTTAGTCTCTTGCTCTTCATCTTCTCCACATAGCCAAACAACCTCACTGTGTTTCTCCTAACGATTTCAGTCACATTCACATCAAAGCCACAATGCTCCTTCACTTCCTCATTTGTCAGTCTGTCCTTTCATGTAACTCCACATGCTTCTCGCAAATAACTCATTTCCACTGCCCTCATTCATGACCTGTGTCCTTCCAGCAAGATCCAAGTTTCACTTACATACGTTAGAGTAGGTATTATGATACTGTCATGCAGTGAGCGACTTTTTACTTCCATGCTCACGTCCCTGTTTCTTATCACTGATTTCAAAGAACCAGCAACATTTCTTCTGCGTTGTACCCATTCAAGCATTTCACCTCTAAACTTCCATCTTTACTCATCACACTACCCAAGTTCTTTAATGCACTTACATTTTCCATTTCCTCATTATCCAACATCACTGTTCATCCAGAGACTTCATTTCTCTCGAAGACCATAACTTTACTCTTCCCTACATTCAGCTTTAGATTTCGTTTCTTACAAACTCGTCCAAACTCATTCATCAAGCCAGGCAGTTCCCCTTCGTCATCACTTAACAATACAGCATCATCTGCAAAGAACAGTACAGGGAGTTTCCAACCGTTGCCCTCTCATTGAAGCTGCTCCAACATCCACTGCCCTACCTTGTATCTCTTTTATAACCCCATCCAAATACAGACTGAACAACCATGGAGACATGACACATCCCTATTTCAATCCACATTCAAATGGAGAAATTCACTCAATTCACTATCCACACGCACTGCAGCCTTAGCACTCTCATACATACTCTTCACGGCATTCAACAACTTCACATTTACTCCATATATTCTAAATATTTTCCACATTCCTTGTCTATCCACCCTGTCACATGCTCTCTCCAAATTTTTGAAGGCCGCATACAACTTCTTTCCCTTCTCTAGAAACATTTCCATTAAGACCTATTAATGAATCACGCAACCTCTTCCCTTCCTAAAACCTCCATATTCTTCACCAACAATTTTTGTTGTTGTTTCCCTAACTCTGTCAGTGAGTATACTTCCATACACTTTTCCTATTACTTTAAAAAGACAAATGCCCCTACGATTACAACACACTTCGTTTTCCCCTTTTCCTATTTACAATGTAATAATTATACCCTACTTCCAATCATCTGGGACTACCTTCCTCCCAGGCCAATCTCCATATCTTCCATATCCATTCTACTACTATCTCTCTCCCATGCTTCAGCATTTCATCACACACTCCATCAATTCCTGGAGCTTTGCCAATTTTGACTTTCTTCATTGTTTTCACTAGTTCTCTCCTGTTGATTTCTTCATCTCTTCTCACCTTCTTCCTTCTCCTTGCCGTTCCCAAGCCACTAACCCTCGCATCACATTCATTCTCTATGTTTAACAGTTCCTTAAAGTGTTCTCTCCATCTGCTCACTTTTTCTCTCTTATCCCCTAACAGTCTACCATTTTTATCATTTACTCCCCGACTAACTTCATTATCACCCTCTCTTACTCTTTTTACCTCTTTCCTAGACATTTTCTTACATCCCTCCACTTTACGCTCTAATTCCTTCCAAAGTCCTTATGCACTCTCTTTTTTCTCTCTTACAAATCTTTTCACATCTTTCTTCCTCTCTGCATATACCACCCTCTTCCGTCTCTCAACTTCCTCCACGCCCCTGCTTCCCATCCTCTCACTATATGCTTTCTTCTTCTTTTACGCCATACCTTGTCTCATCTTTTCATTCCACCATGCTGTTCAGTGCCCCCCCCCTTTCGTCTTCTCTTCACCCCACACACCACCTCACATGCTGCATAGATTTCTTCTGTGAATTTCGGGACACAACTTCCACTACCTCCCATCTACTCCAAATCATATTTGTCCAGTCGCTCCTCCACTTCTCTCTTATATTGTGCCTTTCTTCCATTCTCTTGCAACCTTCTACCCTTCTTGTATGGACTACGCGTTTCTGTCCTTCCCTCCTTCTATTCCTCCATTACATATGAACCTTGGCTTTCGCCATCATCACATGTTAGTCCACTCCGCCAACCTCTGATTGCTCTTGTATTCATTAGACACCTTCTCATTCTGTCATCCACACATTCGCAATCACTAATTTCCCTTCGTTCATTCAGTTCATCACCCACCCTTTTCATTACTTGCCACATATAAATGTGGGTCATTCTGTGTTTAAAAAGGGTATTGGCCATCACCAACCCACTCTCCGCAATGATATCCACTAGAACATTGCCATTATCATCCATTTCTGCAGGTACACCTCACTCACCAACTACTCCATCCACTCCCACATTCCCTACTTTTCCATGCATATCGCCAGTCAAAAACTATCTCTAATCCTTTCAAACTTTTCCATGTCTTTGGAAAAGACAAAGATTGTGCAAGCTCTCATCCATTGTTTTCTTTTTTCAAAAAAAAAAAAAAAACGCTTTAATCCGTCACGTCCTTGCCGATTTTCCACCACTGACCCCTCCTCCAATTCCGACCAATTTTCGATTTTTTTTTTTTTTTGCTCAAACCTCCGTTTTTGGTGAGAAACATCAAAAATTCATAGAGAAATCGCCCACCTGAGCATATAAATGTTGCTACAGGTGAGAGTACCCTCACCCTTTCATGCTTTATGAGGGTACCTGGCTTCAAAGAAAATGAACTATGGGAGGGGTAACTAATTTAAGCCACTTTATATTAGGTATTTATTTATTTATTTGGTACGAATTTATATGTAGTACAGGAGTATATTGTTTTCACACAATAATATAGACGATATAAGCATTGTTCACTCACCAAACACATCAACATATGGCACCTTCCTTTACGATATTACCACCCCATCACTTCTGTTTCTTTCTTCATCTAGCTTGTTTCTTCCTTTGTCCTCCACCTCAGGAATCACTTTCACCATGAATTTCGTCATTGGAGAGACCGTGGCGCGACATGTCTTTACTGGCCAGGTCAATCCTAACAGGTGAATTGCCGAGTAAATGGTGTGTGGGGGGAGGGGGGGTCAGGTGGGGCCAGGCAGTAAACCCGTAGAGGAAGGTCTCCCACATATGCCTACCAAAAATCACCCACGAAACTTTAAAAATGTGCAAATGACGGACCTCGCAATTGAAAAACGTATGGGTATGTCGTTGGGTGTCACCGTAACAAAACATGGCAATGTTTCCATACGTCGACGGGATGCCTCGGGTTAACAAAGCCACACTGTATTTACATGATTTTCAGTAAATGGGAACGCTCCATGTAACGGCTGCCACCTGTGTGCTTCTACTGGGTAATTTTTAAAACCTCTGTCAGAAATTAATAAGAGAACATTGATAACGTGACTGTAAGTAGGGATATATTCACTTGATATCAAGAATTTTTGTTGTTTGGATCAAGGTACCAGGAGGCTGATTTCACTCTGGCAGTGTGGATGAAGCCTACCTGCTCCTGCTTATCATACAGCCTTCATCCCTTGTTCCAAGTAATACTTTTCAAACATCAACACCTATGCGAAGAAAGACAGGGGAGGTGCTGAATCAGATGAGAAAATATTACCATAGTTACGTCACTACAGGACCGCTACCAGAACACTCTATAAGGATAAGAAGTAAGCAACAATAAGCAGCTCAGTGAATATTCAGAGGACGAATAAAATGAAATGGTAAAGTACTTAAAAGATATGCAGCCAAAGATTAATATTAAAGTGACCAGTGGCGCAGTAGCTGTAAATGAATACAGGAGATAAAACGAACGATTCTTGAATTATGTAAAATTCTTAAACTATTTTTTAGATGCAAGGAAGAAGTAAACGAAGGCTAGAAAGCTCGGATGATTGTTCCGTCCAAGAAAAAATAAAAACGAGATAGCAGAGCAAAATTCAAGATCTGATCATTTCGAGATGCTTGGACACTCTGCGTGTAAAAGGCTGGGGGTCATAGGCAATTTGAAACACAGAGGAAAACAGTTCCCAAGTTAATCTCTTGCATGCATGAAGGGCTGGGAGTAACAGTTAACCCATGCATTAGAGAGCTGGATAGAAAAGGGATGAGAGTCTCCGGCTAGGCCGGTGCTACACCTCCACTGGTGTGGTGAAGGAATGGAAAGAGATAGTTCCGAGGAGCAGTGACCACTGACGTAGCGAAAGAAAAAAGACAAAGATGCAATAGTGCGGCGGAGAGACAGAGGCTGAAGGAAGCCATTAAGAAAAGGGGAGTTAATTATATGAAAAGCCATTTACTCCACCTTTTTGAGAAGAGCTGTATGTGGGGAGCCGCCCCATACATGGGAGTTGTACTAACACAGGGGCGAATAAAACTCCTGTGTAAAGTCAACAACTGTGCAGGGGTAAAGAAGGCACGAATTCGGCTTAGCACACCTAATCTACTGGAAGTAGATTTTACAAGAGAAGTACAGTAATACGATCTTTCCAAGATAAATTCTGAAAGAATGAAACCCTAAGTATGTTCACAGATGATCCAGGATTTAGTTGGATATTGTTTAAGATTAGAGGATAATCGTGTGGAAGATTTTATGGGTTGAAAGAAATAAGAACTGAGTTTATCATGCATTAAGAACAACAAAATTTTTCTTTACCCCAATGAGAGCTATAAGCCAAGTCAGACAGTAAGTGTACCTACCTCATCCCTTGTTTGCTGAAGTAACTGCCGAGATAGGCCCTGAATCTGATGTAAAGGTGAAGGATGGAGTTATCAGCATATGAGTGAATAACTTTAGATGTACAGCTTAAAAAAGTCGTTGATGAACAGAAATAAGAGAGATGATGATAGGATAGAGCCATGAGAAACACCACAATTGATAGCTCTAGGTGAACAGCAGCTATGTAATGACCAGAAAGGAAGCTAGAGATAAGGCACAAATAGATGGGTAGAAATCGTAAGAAGTCATTTTGGAAATTTAAGATTTGTGCAAGACTCAACTGAAAGCTTTTGAGATGTCAAGTGCAGTAGCAAAGCCTTCGCCAAAGTCCCGAAAGAAGGATGACCAGGAGTCTGAAAGGAAGGTGAGAGGATTGCTAGTGAAGTGTTCCTGGCGAAACCCTTACTGATGATCGGATAGAAGGTTGTGGAAAGGAAGATGGTAAAATTTTTCTTTAAAGAAAAGACTGAAAGAAAAAAACTTCAGAAGTACAGGATGTTAAAGCAATTGCAACGTAGTTAGAGGGCTGAGAAAGGTTACCTGTCTTTGGGACAAGCTGAATGACACCAAACTGCCAACAAGAAGGAAAGGTTACAAGTTGATAGACAAAAGACAAAGAGTTTGCCTAGGCAGGGAGTAAAGAGAAGCACAGTTCTTGAGGACAACTTTAGAGACCCCGTCAGGCCCATATGCCTTTTCTCGTATTGAGACCAGTGCTGGCAGATAGCTTCAGCTGAAGACGTTTTAATGTAAGTCATGAGAAGCCAGGGGAGGAAAGTTATGGAGGAACAACACTGAAAAAAGAAGAGGAGGATGATGAAGTAAAGTTGTTAGAAAAGTATCTGGCAAGGTGCCAGAAGGAGCAGGAAGAATTTGAGTTGGAGAGATCAGAGCATGTAGTACGGATGAAATTATTTTTAACAGAATGAAGAAATAACTTTACGTGTTTCCGGGCAGTTGTATGAGATTCAGGGATGGAATGGTTCCAGTATCGTTTGTAGGCTTCTCCTTGTGCACAGCATTAGAACAAGTGTAAATATACCAGACTTCTTTTGCATTAGTCATAGGATAAGAGAAAGGAATGTATGCTTCCATGCTCGAGGCATTAAACTCTATAATGCATGAGGCAAACCCAGATGGCTCACGGTCGTGGAAGAAATTATCATTCCTGATAAAATCAAAGATATATTGCCTGAAGGCCTCCCTGTCAGCAGCTCTGAAGTGCAATTGCTGCTGCTCCTTGGGAAGGTACACAGGCCTTACTGAAGCGACAGGAGAGGTTAAGGTGATAAGGCTGTGATTGGTGGAGCCCAACAGGGAGAAAAGATTAACAGCATGAACAGAAGGATTAGTTGTAAGGAAAAGGTCAGGTATGCTGGAACTCTCTCTATGGCGGCCAGGGATATGGGTAGGGTGCTGTACAATCTGCGCTAGGTCATGAAAGATAGAAAAGATGTTGGCTTGTTCAGCAGGTGGATCAGTGGAAGAATATTGATGTTAGGAATTCAACGAGAAAATTAAATGCGCGTCCTTGTTCTTCCTCATCTAATAAAACCAAATTAATTACAATGGGACTAATAGATGTATGTAACACTTGAACAAGAACTAAATTTATTTAAATTCATTATAAAATGCAATGCAAAGAGCAGAACAGGGTTGGACAAGTTCTGAT